>CAUYLG010037325.1:0-39230 GCA_963573385.1 Cacajao melanocephalus | reverse complement strand
ATCCCTTATTCCTTCCTGTCTCCATTGTTAAGCACAATTATTGGCATAAAAGAGGTTTTTAATACCCATTTTTAGACTGCATTCTAGCCTGGGCAATAGAACAAGAATCCCGTTCTCTCTCCCTCTTTCTTTCTCTCTTTCATTCTTTATTTTCTTTCTTTCGCTCTTTCTTTCTTTCTTCTTTTCTCTCTTTTTTCTTTCTTTCAAAAAAAAAAAAGAAACATTGTCCGGGCGTTGCTGTCACCTTAGCAACCTTTCTAATGTGATCCACACTGGAAGCCAAGATGATCTTTAAAAAAGAAGAGGCCAAGAAGAGAAGAGAAACCTCTTCTAATGCTAAAGGCTAAGGAAAGTGTCACTTGCGAGGAAGCCCAGAACCAAATCTGAAGCCTGCACAGCAACCACAGGGGCCTGTCTTTGCTTCAGTTTCCCCCGATCTCCTCTCCCAACTTCTCTGCCAGGCCTCACTTCCAACCCACGAGTTTCCTGGCTCACGGTTTATTCTTTTTTACCTTCATGATGGGGTCTGTTCTTGTGGAAAGCTAAGCCAGTGTAGATAGAGGTGTGGAGGCATCTCACAGCTCTGGTGCGTCCAGCCAGGACGTTTCAGATGCGCAGGAGTGGGGAGAACACCCCATTTGCCCCCCAGTTATTTTCAGTAACTCTCGGCCTGTTGGCGCTGGAGGCCCCTCACCTCCTCTCCATCGCCGTGATGGTCTCCATCAGGGGCTTGTTGCGGGTTTCGGTCAGGAAGCAGACAGCCAGCCCGGCCAGGATTGCAGTAGCCCCGAAGCACACGGGTGGCAGGATGGCACTGAACTCCCCAAGTGTGGTAACCAGGGGCGCAACCAAGCCCCCGAGGCGGGCGTGGGCCGAGGCGAAGCCCATCCCCATCTGCCTGTGGGAGGTGTATGGATGGGTTAGTGCAGCGACCTGCACCCCCCAGGGCCTGGGAGGGCCACGCCCTAAGTGTCAGGGGGCAGGGCAGAAGGGACCAGGGGTCCTGCCTCGGTGAGCCCAGCAGGTCTCACCCTGCAGTGTCTACCCCCATGCACCCACCTGATCTCCGTGGGGTACAGCTCGCCGGTAAACAGGTACACGCAGATGAAGGAGCTGGCCAGGCAGCCTTTGCCCAGCGCTGCCTGAGCCGTGCGCAGCATCTGCAGGCCTAGACAGGGGAGCAGGGTGGAGCTAAGGTGGGAGGGAAGGAGAGGGAAGCCCAGGGTGCAGTGGAGAGGGTGGAGGCTCAGGAAGGGATGAGGCCAGGGAAAGAGGCAGAACCCAGAGGAGAACCAGGATTTCCAACACCTCCCCTTCCCAACTGTTCCCTGAGACCCAGAAGTCCCCCAATTGCCCTTCTCTGACTTCTCCTCCTTGCTCCCTTATTTGCATCTGTCACCAAGTTCTGCTGGGTAGATAGGTGCTTTAGAGTCAGGCCTGGGTTCAGCCAGGCGCGGTGGCTCATGTCTGTAATCCCAGCACTTTGGGAGGCTGAGGTGGGCGGATCATGAGGCCAGGAGATTGAGACCATCCTGGCTAACACGGTGAAACTCTCTCTCTACCAAAAATACACAAAATTAGCTAAGCATGGTGGCACGTGCCTGTAATCCCAGCTACTCAGGAGGCTGAGGCAGGAGAATTGCTTGAACCCAGGAGGCGGAGGTTGCAGTGAGCCGATATCACGCCACTGCACTCCAGTCTGGGAGACAGAGTGAGACTCCGTCTCAAAAAAAAAAAAAAAAAAAAAAGTCAGGCCTGGATTCAAAATGCAGCTCTCACCCCGCTGGCTGACCTCGGTCACTGTTTCTTAACCATTCTGTACCGCCCTGTCCTCTTCTATAAAATGAGGAAAATAGCACCTGCTTTACAGAGTTGGCATAAGCCGATGCCGTGGGTGCACAGTGCTCATTAAATGTTTGCCAGTGTCCTCATTTTCTTTTCTTTCTTTCTTTCTTTTTTTTTTTTTTTTTGAGACAGAGCCTTACTCTGTTGCCCAGGCTGGAGTGCAGCATCATGATCTCGGCTCACTGCAACCTTTGCCTCTCAGGTTCAAGTGATTCTCCTGCCTCAGCCTCCTGAGCAGTTGGGATTACAGGTGCGCACCACCACGACCGACTGATTTTTGGATTTTTAGTAGAGACAGGATTTGGCCAGGCTGGTCTCGAACCCCTGACCTCAGGTGATCCACCCGCCTCAGCTTCCCAAAGTACTGGGATTACAGGCATGAGCTACCATGCCTGGCCCATTGCCCTCATTTTTAATATTTATAATAAAAAAATCCTGCTGTTGTTTATAAATAGCAAAACCCCTATTCAAACATCCAACATTAGGGCAGTGGTCAAGAAAATGGTGCCTTCTCCGGCTGGGTGTCAGCCGTGGCTGCAAACTGAAATCAAGTGGGGAGATTTTATAAAACACTCACACCTGGGTCTTACTCAATAACCACTCTAGCAAGACCTATTGGGGATAGGCTCAAATTTGGGTATTTTTTAAAGGTCCCCAGGAGATTGTATTGTGAAGCCAGAGTTGAGAAACACCAATCTAGATGAAATATTATCTAGGCTGGGTGCAGTGGCTCACATCTATAACCCCAGTGCTTTGGGAGACCAAGGCAGGAAGATTGCTTGAGCCCAGGAGTTTGAGACCAGCCTAGGCAACATGGCAAAACCTTGTCTCTACACAAAAATACAAAAAATTAGCCAGGTGTGGTGGAATGCACCTGTAGTCCCAGTGGGAGGCTAAGGTGGGAGGATTGCTTGAGCCTAGGAGGTGTGTGAGCCATGATTGTACCACTGCACTCCAGCCTGGGCCACAGAGTGAGACTCTGTCTCAAAAAAGAAGAGAGGCGAAGTGGGGCAGGGCAAGGCGGGGCAGGGCGGGGTGAAGGGAGAAGAGAAGGAAGGCAGGCAGGCAGGAAGGAAGGAAGGAAGGAAACCATTATATAATAATAAAAGATCAGGTCCATGAGGCCTAGCGCAGTGGCTCACGCCTGTAATCCCAGCACTTTGGGAGGCCGAGGTGGACAGATCACTTGAGGTCAGGAGTTTGAGACCAGCCTGACCAACATGGTGAAACCATATCTCTACTAAAAATACAAAAATTAGCCAGGCGTGGTGACATACACCTCTAATCCCAGCTACTCGAAGGCTAAGGCAGGAGAATCACTTGAACCTGGGAGGCAGAGGTTGCAGTGAGCACCACAGCACTCCAGCCTGGGCAACAGAGTGAGACTTCTCAAAAAAAAAAAAAATCAGGTCCATGAAACATTTGTGCTAACATAGAAAAGCATGTGTATGTTTCAACATATACATGTTGAAATAAGGGCATATTATATATATGTACACATGCACACATATACATATATAATCCTATTTACATTTTTGTATGTATAGACAAAATATGATCTCAACTATGCTAAATACAAATCTATAAATAGGAAAAAAGGTTGGAAGAAAATAGGTCAAGATACCAATAATAACATTCATCCATCTCACAGGTGACGAACCGAAGCACAGAGAAGCTGGACGGCCTGCCCAAGGCCAAGAAGGGGCACGAGGTTGAGCACATGCTCTGTGTCGCTGCTGTTCAACCCTGGCATCTTGCTGGACTCACTGGACAGTTTGTAAAATACTGAGGGTTGAGTTCTACTCCTTGAGATTCCCAGTGCACTGGCCAGGAGCACCTGGGCACAGGGAGTCTTCAAGGCGCTCCAGGTGAAGGTCATTCTAGCCAGGTTTGCAAACCACTGTTCCAGGGCCAGTCCAGCTGAAGTTCGAACTCTAACTTCTCAACCCCTGGACATGCTGCCTGCTCAGACTCCGGGGAGCCGCACACTCCGCCGGTCACACCGAGCCAGCCCTGTGCTCTCCAGCTTCTGAGATGCGCCTGTCTAACCTCCCTGACCACACGGTAGAAGCTCTGAGAGCCGAGGCTCAAGGCCTCCACCACTAACTGCCACTGGGCACTAAGTGCTTAATACAAACTCTAGTAATCAACAGTCACTTTCTTTCTTTTTTTTTTGAGGTGGAGTCTCGCACTGTCGCCCAGGCTGGAGTGCAGTGGCTCAATCTCGGCTCACTGCAACCTCTGCCTCCCGGGTTCAAGCAATTCTCCTGCCTCAGCCTCCCGAGTAGCTGGGATTACAGGCACCCACCACCATGCCTAGCTAATATTTTTGTATTTTTAGTAGAGACAGGGTTTCACCATGTTGGGCAGGCTGGTTTTGAACTCCTGACCTTGTGATTCGCCCACCTCAGCCTCCCAAAGTGCTGGGATTACACGCGTGAGCCACCACGCCTGGCCTGTTTTTGCTTTTTTGAGACAGAGTCTCACTCTGTCACCTAGGCTGGAGTGCAGTGGCATGATCTTGGCTCACTGCAGCCTCCGTCTCCCAGGTTCAAGTGATTCTACTTCCTCAGCCTCCTGAGCAGCTGGGATTACAGGCGTGCGCCACCATGCCTGGCTAATTTCTTTGTATTTTTAGTAGAGACTGGGGTTCACCATGTTGGCCAGGCTGGTCTTGAACTCCTGACCTTATGTGATCCACCCACCTTAGCCTCCCAAAGTGCTGAGATTACAGGCGTGAGGCACCGCGCCTGGCCTAACAGTTGCTTTCTTTTCAGATCCAGAGAAATACCCGTCGGCCTTGTTGCCATGTGAAATTTGTTGTCTACCAGACCCCAGAGGCTCGCAGTTCTTAGTGGGCAGCAAGGGCAGAAGTGGGTGGCTCACCTTCCGGCACAAACATGTTGGCGATCACCATGAGCCCGGCCAGGATGAGGAAGGAGGCCACTGTGGCCCGGCGGCCCATGTAAATCATGGTGGCAGTGGCCGCCAGCATGGCCGGGATGTCAATGATTCCAAACAGGGCCTGCACCAGGTATAGGCTGAGCCCAAACTTCTGCAGGTCCATGGCCAGGCCATAGTAAGCCACGGAGTTGGAGAACCTGGGAGAAGCAGTGGAACAGTCCTTGTTCACCCCATGAGTCACTGTTCTGACCCCAGGGGAGGGGACACAAGGATGGATGACAGGGGACTCCTCTCCTCGGCAAGGTAAAATTCCCTGACTTTCCATAAACACCCCTTCTGGGTCTCTTAAGTCTCTATTTTTGGCATTAGAGCTTAGACCCCTCCCTCCGAATCCCTTTCCACCACCCAATCCTGGGTCCAGTGCGTGGATTCTGGAGCGTGCTTGCTTTTCTCTGCAGTCCACCTCAGTGCCGCAATTAAGGCAATGCTAAAAAATAAAAAGAGAAGATGGAGGAAGGCCAAAGGACACTGGAGCCAAAGCAGAAGACTCCCAATGGCCAAAGCTGGAGCAATTTGGGAAATAAGGTCAAGATGTAGTATCTACTAAATAAAGGAAAAACGTCATTGAATTATAACTCAAAGTATAAACTACATGAGTATACGTGATTCTAGATAAATAAATGATTTAATAAATAAGTCTTTCTGAAAGAAAAACTCCAAACAACATGTGTAAATACTCCACTCCTTCAGGAGATGAAGCTTAGTTTCCCTCTCCTTGAGTGCAGACTGGACCCACTTTAAAATAATAGAATATGGCTGGGTGCAGTGGCTCACACCTATAATCCCAGCACTCTGGGAGGCGAGGCGGGTGGATCATGAGATCAGGAGATTGAGACCATCCTGGCCAACATGGTGAAACCTTGTCTCTACTAAAATACAAAAAATGGCCAGGTGTGGTGGTGTGCACCTGTAGTCTCAGGGGAATTGCTTGAACCCTGGAGGTGTAGGTTGCAGTGAGCCGAGATCATGTCACTGTACTCCAGCCTGGCAACAGAGCAAGACTCCATCTCAAACAATAATAATAATAGTAATAATAGAATATGGAAAGAGGCTGTGCATGGTGGCTTGCACCTGTAATCCCAGCACTTTGAGAGGCTGAGGTGAGTGGATCATTTCAGCCCAGGAGTTCAAGACCAGCCTTGGCAACATGGTGAAACCCCATTTCTACCAAAATACAAAAATTAGCCAGTGTTACAACCTGGTCTCAAAATAAATAAACAGATTAAAATTTAAAAGTTAAAACAAGAATATGGAAAGAAAACATAATTAATTTTACAGTGGAGAAATCTGGTAGACACTACCTTCACCAAGGGATCAACTTTAACATCACCAGAGTCAGCCACGCTGACATCACATATGCCCTCATATGATATGATATGATGAGAAGGTCATATCACCTCCACAGGTCTCCTTTCCCAAATCCACAATCCCAGTCTAATCATGAGAAAACCATCATACAAATCCAAATTGAGGCCGGGTGCAGTGGCTCACATCTGTAAACCCAGAACTTTGGGAGGCTGAGGCTGATGGATCACCTGAGGTCAGGAGTTCAAAACCAGCCTGACCAACATGGTGAAACCCCGTCTCTACTAAAAATACAAAATTAGTACTGCATGGTGGCACATGTCTGTAATCCCAGCTACTTAGGAGGCTGAGGCGGGAGAATCACTTGGACCTCGGACATGGAGGTTGCAGTGAGCCAAGATCACGCCATTGCACTCCAGCCCGGGAAAAAAAAAAAGATCCAAATTGAGTGACATTCTGCAAAATACCTGACCAATACTTTTCAAAACTGTTAAGGTCATGAAAAATAAAGAAAAACTAAGAAACAGTCACAGATCAAAGGAGACCAAGACATATGACTAAATGTAATGGGATATACTAACTGGTAAAATCCAAATAAATCACTAGTTTAGTTAATAGTAAATTACCAATCTTAAATTATTACTTTTGACAAATGTACTGTGGTAATTTAAGATGATAATATGAGGGGAACTGGGTGAAGTGGACACATGAACTCTCGTACTATCTTTGCAACTTTTCTATGATTATATATTTATGGAAGAATAAATATACATTGATTCCAAAATTTTATGAAGGTAAGCTAACAGTAGAATATATTTGTGAAAACCAATAACCAGAAAAAAAATTATCCAGAAAAAAATTTATATTTATGTGTGTGCATATATATTTTTTTGAGATGGAGTTTCACTCTTTTTGCCCAGGCTGGAGTGCGTGGTGCAATCTCTGCTCACTACAACCTCTGCTTCCTGGGTTCAAGTGGTTCTTCTGCCTCAGCCCCCTGAGTAGCTGGGATTACAGGCACACGCCACAACACCTGAATAATTTTTACATTTTCAGTAAAGACAGGGTTTCATCATGTTGGACAGGCTCGTCTCGAACTCCTGACTCGGGTGATCCCCCCACCTCAGCCTCCCAAATTGCTGGGATTACAGGTATGAGCCACCACGCCCAGTCCCTATTAAATCCATTTCTATAAGAATATGTATGTGTGTATGTGTATGTATTTGGGTGTTGTGTATGTCCTAAGATCTGCCAGAATACAAACTCACGCCTGACAGAGATGGGAGATGGGAGAAGTTCAGAGATGGGAGGAAGAGTAGGTTGAGAGGAGCATTCACTTGTGTATCTGATGACAGAAGACAACTTGCATTCAGGTACTGTTCTACCTGCTTTACAGACCACGTTTCACAACAACCTGATGTGGTAGGTACTATTATGATGCCCATGCTACTTACCTATCATGAGTTTCCCCTGAGATGGGGAAACTTAGGCACAGAGAGGTTAAGTAACATGCCCAGGATCACAAAGCCGGTAAATGGCAGAGATGAGATTCAAACCTAAGTTCCAGAGTCCTGCTTCCTAACCAATACACTACACTGCCTGTTTCTGGATTGTTTGGCAAAAAACAAAACAAAACAAAACAAAAAAACTGTTTTTAACAATGAGTATGCATGCTTTTAGAATTTAGAAAAAAAACACAAGGTGGCTCAGCCCTGTTATTCTAGCACTTTGGGAGACCGAGGGGAAGAACTGCTTCAGTCCAGGAGTTCTAGACCAGCCTGGGGGACATTGCAAGACCCCACCCCATCTCTATTTAAAAAAAATAGCCTGGGCTTGGTGGCAAGCACCTGTAGTCCTAGCTGCTACAGAGGCTAGGGTAGGAGGATCGTTTGAGCCTGGGAGGTCAGGCTGCAGTGAGCTATGATTGTGCCACTGCACTCCAGCCTGAGTGCCAGGGCAAGACCTTGTCCCAACCAAATCATTCAACCAGTAAAGAAAAAAATCCCAGTTAATTGAAAGCATTTTCAATAGGGTTTGGTGGAAGTTTGTGAAAGTTCACCAGCTCCGAACACTTCCTCTTTCTCATCCCCCATCCTTTTTCGAACCCCAGGACTCCCCATCCCCACCTCATCCCAGACACACTGGCAAGGAAGGGGTGGGCGAGGGGCACGCTCTCCGCCTCCCACTCCCCAAAGCCAGGACTGTGCAATTGATCCCAGGCGCGAGCCTGGCGCGGCTCCCAGATGTCAGCGAAGCGAAACATTTGGAAACGGCCCCGATTTTCCGGGCGCGGCTGGTAAGTCCCAGTGTGCGCAAGCCGAACCTGCGGTGCCCGGGGGAGATTTGAGCGGGTCGGGTCGGGTCGGCTCCACGGGAGAATCGCCCCAACTGCAGGCAGGGAGCTTCGGACGGCTGCCGAGTCACTTTCTCAACAAAAATGGGCCTTTGGTTTCTTTTTCCGGAAGGATCCAAGACAGGACTTTCAGCGCTGGAATTTTGAACTCAGGATCTGTTTCTCCCTCGCAGAAAGAGGAAGATGGATGAAGGGAAGCCTAGGCCGGCGGGGCTACCGCAGGAAGACGCCTCTTCCCGGACTGGGGTTCGCAGAAGCTCCCTTGCTCGCCAGAGCCGGAGCTGCGCTGCTGACCACGCGGTCGGGGCAGAAGCCCTCACAGCCCCCAGAGTCGGGGCCTTCCTATCTTCCCAGTACACAGGGGTCTCCGCCCCAAATCCAAACCAGAGGAAAGACTCTTGACCCCAGAGTGTCCCAGGGGGCAACCTCGGTTCAAGCGCTTTATGTGTCTATTTTGTTTTTTTGAGACGGGGTCTGCCTCTGTCACCCAGGCTGGAGTGCAGTGGCGCGATCACAGAGCAGCCTCAAACTCCTAGGCTCAAGCGATCCTCACACCTCAGCATCACAAGTAGCTGGAACCACAGGTGGCCATGCCTGGCTGGTAGGGGGTCTCCCTATGTTGCTCAGGCTGGTCTGGAACTCCTGGGCTCAAACAATCCTCTGCCTCTGCCTCTGCCTCCCATAGGGATTACGCACATGAGTCACCGGGGCTGGCCTCATGTCTTAATTCTGGATCCTCACAAGGACCTTACAGACATAGGAGAGACCCCAGGAGGCTGGGCTCCCTGACTTGCTCAGGTCACATGGGTAGTCTGGCCTCAGAACCCAGCTGATACCTACTAAAAGGGACTGCCCAGTCTGCTACAGAAAACACATAGTACCCCGTCTCTACTAAAAATACAAAAATTAGCTGGGCGTGGTGGTGCCCGCCTGTAGTCCTAGCTACTCAGGAGGCTGAGGCAGCAGAATAGCTTGAACCCAGGAGGCAGAGGTTGCAGTGAGCTGAGACGGTGCCACTGCACGCCAGCCTGGTGACAGAATGAGACTCCATCAAAAAAAAGAGAGAGTAAAAGAAAGGAAGGAAGGAAGGAAAGAAAGAGATGAGATTCAGATGCTTCAGGTAACGGAGAAAAAAGAAAGAAAAAGAAATCGAATAGTAATTCATTGCCTGCACTCCCTGCTTCATAAGTATCAATACCAAATATTTAAATGTGCAGGAAATCCAGTAGAATGAAATCAACACGGTTGCTTTTTAGCAGCCCCTCCCCTTAGGATGTGTCAGCTTCCAGTTGGTGGTGCTGTTGCATGTTGCCTGCCTTTGTATTTTTGTCCATTTCACATCTTCATGTCTGTGAACCTGTTAGGAATTCCTTCCTGCCCACCTTGCAACCTTGATTAACCATCTTTTAAAACCAGTTTAAATGCTATCTCCTACCTGAAGCCCTCAGCAACCCCAACGAGCAGAAATGCTGTTAGGATGCTTGTCTCGCTGTATGGAAATTACAATTTCCCTGTCTATCCCCTTCTGGAGCCAGAAGCGTTTTTTTCCAGAGTGGGACACTTCCCAGAATCCACTGGAAGCCAGCCCCAAGACCATATCAGGATGGGACAAGGTACATTCTGGAAAAGCTGCCTTGGTGATTCCAATAGTCCTCCCACCCAGGTGAGACCCACTGCCCAGAAGTGGGGTTCCTTGGTCAGCACGTTGTCTCATCTGTCACTACATCTCAGCATCCAGCAGAGGGCGAGTGCTGGAAAAGGGGTGTGGGAAGAGATTGCGTTCACAAGGCTCACCTGCTCATTGCATTAAGAGTATTTCAGAACAGTTTTTCAGTGGGAGCAGAGAACACACCCCTGCCTCAGGTGAAAGATTTGGGCATGAGCCTGTCACCTACCAGATCACCATGAGACAGCACGTGACCTTGCGGATGGCCGGGGTTCGGAAGAGGTCCAAGATCGAGTTGGAGGTGCGGACACTCGCAAACTCTCTCTGGATGTAGGAGCTCACCACCTGGGCAAGGAGAGTCTGCTCAAGGGAAGCGAGGGAGCTGGGACCCCACATCCCTGCTGGGAACCCCTTCATCTGTGTGGAGGAGAGCTGGGGTTGAGATCTTCGGTGAGGTGGCTGGCCCTAGTCTCCCTCACATCCAAGGACTGATGGCACTTGAGGGGCTGTTTCTAGAGTGTTGAGAAACTCCAACATGAGCCCCAACACTCCTGAAGTTCTGCGGTTCTGGAGGGCCCCCCACCCCATTCCTGGTATAGGCTCGGAGATTGGGTCAGATAAGAGCAGGGGTTCTAAGAGGTTCTGCCACATCCTACTGTGTGTTTCCAGGCAAGTTACCGGACCTGTCCACACTTCAATTTCCTCATTGGCAAAAATGAGACATGAAATGAGATTATGTACATAAAGCTCTTAGCCTAGTGCCTGGTGCGGGGCTTGAGAAACGGTGTTTATGGATAATAAGTGGTAACTATCTGATAATATATGGTATTTATAATGGTACTTTTGTTATTGATTCCCCAATAATTTTACTTTGTGGTTGCCGTTTTAATAATTTTAGTTTATTATTTTATTAAAATTTCAACTGGCTGTCAAGGGTAATAAGGTTATTTCCTCGTTGCAAAGATGGATAGACTGGTGAGCAAAGCGGTTAAATTATTTATCCCAAATCACACAATCATACCATACCTAAACAACATATTTCACATGCAGAACTCTGCCTGTCCTGTTTATTCCCAGCATCTACGCCTGGATGGCACATGAGCCCTGGGAAGTTGCTTAATCCTAGTGTAACAGGCTGGAGACTGTTCCCTTCCTCTGAGCCCGCTTACCTCCTTGGTCAGCCTTTCCCCTTCCTCCTTCCTCCCGTTCATTGCAGCCACCTTCTGCAGGTTCTGGACAGCTAACTGGGACTTGCCGTGCAGGAGGAGCCAGCGGGATGACTCTGGAAGCCACCTGGGATCGAGAGGAGGAAGAAGAATCTGGGGCTGGGCAGGGCTCATTCTGTTCCCCTAATCCAATACCCCCTTGTCCACCTTCTTTCAGACCCCAAAAAAGGTGAACTGTCCTCCCTCCTGTCTGCAGCATCAGGAAGTCTGGGGGGCTTGCCAGCTTCCTTTTTTTTGCAGCGCATCATACGAAGACTCACTGGACAGTATTTAAACACTGCAGAGGACTTGGCCAAGTGCCATGGCTCATGCCTGTAATCCCAGTACTTTGGGAGGCTGAGGTGGGTGAATCACCTGAGGTCAGGAGTTCAAGACTAGCCTGGCCAACATAGTGAAACCCCATCTGTACTAAAAAGACAAAAAAAAAACTAGCCAGGCATGGTGGTGTGTGCCCATAATCCCAGCTACTCAGGAGGCTGAGACAAGAGAATTTCTTGAACCTGGGGGGTGGAGGTTGCAGTGAGCTGAGATTGTGCCACCTCACTCCAGCCTGGGCAACAGAGGGAGACTCTATCCAAAAATATATACATATTACGGAGGACTTAGGACTTCAACAGACCCGTGGGTTTGTTTGTTTGTTTTTGAGACTGTGTCTTGCTCTGTCACCCAGGCTGGTGTACAGTGGCACAATCTCAGCTCACTGCAACTTCTACCCCCGAGTTCAAGTGATTCTCCTGCCTTGGCCTCCTAAGTAGCTGGGATTACAGGTGCCCATCATCACCCTGGTTAATTTATTTTTTTTTTTTTTGTATTTTTAGTAGAGACAGGGTTTCACCATATTGGCCAGGCTGGTCTGGAACTCCTGACCTCAAGTGATCTGCCCATCTTGGCCTCCCAAAGTGCTGGGTTTACAGGTGTGAGCCACCCTACCTGTCCCAGACCTGGTTTTGAATCTGGTTCTGACCCTAGCTGTGTGGCCTTGAGCAAGTCATGGGCCCTCTCTGGGCTGTGCCTCATTACCCTCTTATAAATGCCCCAGTTCTAGTCTTATAACTTTAAAGCACTCCGAGTACGTATAAAGTGTTGAAGGATGCAAAGGAGTTGATGAAGGCAAAAGCCCTTGGGATGTTCCAGAGTCCCACACGGATGCAAGGGATGCTACCAGAGCGTCCCAGTGCCATTCGTGAGCACCTGAGAGCTTGCAGCCTCCATGGACACCTGCCATCCTTCGTGTCCCTTGTTAGGCCCAGCAAGCCCTGGTCATTGCACACCCCAACCTCTTATAGGGCCACCCCACTCTGTTCAGGACATACCAAGAATAGAGGAAAAAGATCAGGAAAGGAGCCGAGACGGCAAACTGCAGGCACCGCCAGGGGCGAATCAGGTACGCGACCCCAGCCAAGATGAGCTGGCCCAGGGTGAAGGAGTACCCCAGCAAGATGCCCGCCGCAGTCCGGCCCCAGGTGGGCATCCACTCCACAACTGAGGAGAAAACAGTCACATGCAGTGGCGTTTGGCTACCCACGTGGTTGTTTTATTCACCACACCCCCCTTATCATTATTCTGACAGCTTAAACTCATTCCAGAGACCCACTGAGATGCAGGCAAAGGTGTCCTTACTGCACTCCAGGTAGATTCTAAGTGGATCAAAGAACTCAATAAACAATAAAACTATAAGAATGCCAGAAGAAGTCACGATAGATTATTTTACAATCTTAGGGCAGGGAAAGGCTTTTCTAAGAATGTCACAAAACCCACGAGCAATAAAAGGGAAGGTTGACAAACTTGGAGTCGTAAAAGTAAAAAATATCTGCGCTGGAATAAAACAAAACATCATAAGCCAAGTCATAAAGTCAACAAAAAAAGTAAAAAAATAGTTGTAACCTAACTAACAGATAAAGGATTAATTTCAGTCTGGGCGAGGTAGCTCACACCTATAATCTCAGCACTTTGGGAGACTGAGGAGGGTGGATCACCTGAGGTCAGGAGTTTGAGACCAGCCTGACCAACATGGTGAAACCCCGTCTCTGCTAAAAATACAAAAATTAGCCAGGCGTGTTGGCGTGAGCCTGTAATCCCAGCTACTTGGGTGGTTGAGGCACAAGAATCGCTTGAACCCTAGAGGCGAAGGTTGCAGTGAGCTGAAATGGCACCACTACACTCCAGCCTGGGTGACAGAGCTAGATTCTGTTTCAAAAAAAAAAAGAAAAAGAAGAAAAGAGAAAAAAGACTAACTTCCCTAATTCTGAAAGCATTTTCGCAAATCAATAGGAAAACAGCCAACAAGCTAAAAGGAAAATGGGCAAAGGTGCAATGTTTTGCTAATTTTTGTAAATAGCAAAACCTGGAAAAACGTAGATGTCCATCCACAGGGGACTGGTTAAGTGATGATGACACATCCTTACGAGGCAGCTCTAACACATTAATGAGGACACTTCCTCCCAATGGGCAAGAAGCCTGTGCGTCCAGTCTTTCAGCAAACCCTTCTGAATTTAGCCAGAATCTGAGCTCACTCCCTCTGCTGCTGCCACTGTGGCCGGGTTCAGCCTGGTCTCTTGCTCGATGACAGCAGTAGCCCCTTAACTGGCCTCCCTGCTTCTGCCCTGGTGTCACATGGCAGCCAGAGAGATCTTCTCAGATCTCAAATCCTAAATCAGATCGGGTCTCTCTCTGGTCAAAATCCTTCAGTGGCTCTTGTCTCATTCAGAGGCAAAGCCACAGTCCTAGAACGCTGGCCACAGGGTCCTGAGGAACCTGCCCTCCCCGACCTCATCTGTCGCCCGCTTCCCAACTCCGCTTCAGCCGCAGGGCTCTCCTTGCTCTTCACCCTGGGCACACTTTCCCCTGCAGGGCCTCTGCCTGGCAGTTCCCTCTGCCTGGAATGTTCCACCCCAGAAACCTGCAGGGCTCATTCCCTCAACTCCTTCCAGTTTTGCTCAAAATGACCCCTTTTCAGTGCCGTCTTTCCCAAACCACACTAATTAAAATTGCAGACCCCTCCCCTCCAACCTGGTCATTCTTTTTGTTTTTGTTGTTGTTTTGTTTTCTTGAGACAGTCTCACTCATTCTGTCATCCAGGCTGGAGTGCAGTGGTGTGATCTTGGCTCACTGCAACCTCTGCCTCCCAGGTTCAAGCAATTCTCCTGCCTCAGCCTCCTGAGTAGCTGAGATTACAGGTGCCTGCCAACGCACCCAGCTAGTTTGTTGATTTGTAGTAGACACGGGGTTTCACCATGTTGGCCAGGCTGGTCTCGAACTCTTGATCTCAGGTGATCTGCCTGCTCCAGCCTCCCAAAGTGCTGAGATTATAGGCGTGAGACATGATGCCCAGCCAAGCCGGCCATTCTTACCCCCTTTCCAGGCTTCAGTTTTGCTCTGTAGCACTTACTGTCTTCACACATGCTATGGGATTTGTGATGTGTGGTGGTGATATCTCCCCTTGCTAGCCTCCTCCAAGGAGCAGGGCTTTGCTGTGTTCACCGAAACATATAGAGCCTCTCCTGCCGCTAGGAGGCCCTCTATCAGGCAGTGGAGCAGTGACAACTTAAGTGAAAGAATCAAGTACAGAACAGTGCGTAAAGGAACAAACCGGAGGGGAGGCACATATATATGTGGGGGAGGGTCACTACATGCGTGCAGTGTGACCTGAGGCAGGGCACTGCCCACGGTGGGAGCTCCAGGGCATTAGATGTCATCTTTACAGGCTGAGCTGTCCCAAGACAGAGTACCCGGCCTCTCCAGCCTCAGGAGGTGTTAAGAGCCTGGGCAGTCTCTGATGGGTGTGTGTGCCTGCGTGTGTGTGTGTCTGTGTGTGTAGGTGTTAGAGCCCATTTGAGCATGAGGTGGACCTCGGACATCTGTCTCAAGCCATGGCTGGATGCCCAGCCTCAGAGTGAGCTGTGTAGGCTGGGGTTGGCTGCAATCCCGCTTTGTGCTGGGAGGTCAGGTGTGCCAGCCCGGTGCATCCTGGTTTTCCAGGTCCAAGATTTCTCCCTGACCCCTGATACAAAAGATCTATCCTGTCTTTGGACAGCTGACGGTGGCAGCAGTTTCCATGCCCAGTGGTGCCCCAGGAGCAAGCTAAGTAGTTAAAGTGAAGCACAGGTAGGTGGTGGGCCTGTGTCCGGGTGGGCTTCGTACTGTCCTGCAATGCTTTCTCCTGGGACCACCCAGGGGCTGCTCAGAACCAGCCTACAGGGAGGACTGAGTCTGTCACTTATCACTTGGGGGCACAACACTCCAGGCTGGCATCCAGGAGCCAGGTCTCCACCATGAAGCTGAGGAATCACCAGCCTTCTTAGAGTCACACAATTTCAGGGCTGACTGCAGCCCTGGGGATCATCATGGCTCACTCCCCTCCTGTGTCCCGGTGGCCTCTGTGTCCCCACACTAAGCCTGGCAGACAATAGGTGCTTAGTAAGTGGTTAATGTTGGCTAATTCACAAACAAAATAAACCTAACCCTCTCAGTTTAAAAATGAATACTCTGAAGCCCAGACCTGGGAAAGGTCATCCAGGACTCCCCACCCACAGCTAGCAGGGCCACTACCCAGAGCCCTGGTCTCCCAAGTCCAGAACTCTGCTGAGAGGCTTTGAGTTGAGGTTGCTGGATGAGAATCCCAACAAAACAACATGAGAAAAATGTCCATGACCCTGGACACTGCCACCTCCCCTGCCCCCCGCTCTTTCAGGAGCCCCAGCCCTTCCCGGCCTCTCCTCGGCTGGACTCACCCAGGGAGAGGGAGTTGAGGATGATGCCAGAAAAGGTCATGCCCATCAGGAACCGGAAGATGCAGTAGACACTGAAGGAGCTGAAATACGCTGTGGCCGTCCCCGAAGCTGCCAGCTGCAGGTAGGACCAGACCAGGGGTACCTTGCGGCCCAGCCTGAGCCCAGAGAGTGAGCACAGGCGTTAGGATTTTTGGAGGAGCAGCAGCGTCCCCCAAGGAGCAAATCGGCAGCCCATGCCTGCCCCTTCCACCTGAGCAGGGGGTTATCAAGGCAGTCAGGGGGAAAATGGGGGGCCCCATGAAAGCCACCCCTCCAAAACAGAAACTTGAAACTGCTGGGATCCAGGCTTTGTGGGTCACAGAGGGAGGGGCATAGTGTAGAGGGAAGCTGGGAAAGAGATTTATTCCAGGCTTGAGGAAAAGCAGAGATTCTGCAAAGCCCCAGAGATGAGTGTGGCAGGTAGGGAGAGGTCACCTGAGCACTGTTCTGGCTAGAGGGAGGCCTCAAACCAGAACTCACAGCAGGTGAGCCCTTGGCCTGTCCTGGTGTGGGAGCAGAAGCCAGGGTTGAGTCTTTACGCGAGGTAGAGGGTTGCCATGCTACAGAGGGGCCCAAGGCCAGGGTGGCAGGGTTATCCCATTCCGGCCTTGGTACCGCCCTATTTGCAATGAGGGTCCAGGGCCAGAGCGCACAGCCTCAGCTTGGCCAGGAGGGCAGCCGGCCAAGGAAGGGGGCAGCTTTTCTTCTCCACACACCCCATGACCCATTCATTCATTCACTCACTCATTCATTCATGCATTCTTTCATTTACTCATTCATTGTGACGCAGTTTTCATTGATCATTAATCACCTATAAGTGACAGGCCTGAGTTGAGGGCTGGTGACAAATGAGAGGCTCTGGATAAGACACAAGCTCACATGTAGAAAGACTGGATGTGTCATGACACAGTGTGATGAGGGCCTGAGGCGTGTGGCACAGGGAGCCATCTACACTCCGGAGTGTGGGGTAGAGTCCGGGAGGGCTCCCCAAACCCAAACTGAGAGAAGAAGGGCAGAGGAGGAGGGAGAGGGAAGAGAGCAAAGAGGAGGAAGGGGAAAGAGGCACAGAGAGGGAGGCATGGGAGCCAACTTTAGAGCCATGAGCTGGCCGCATGTCACCATCCGTCAATAGGGGCCAGTTAGGCCGGGCGCAGTGCTCACACCTGTAATCCCAGCACTTTAGGAGGTAGAGGCAGGAGGATTTCTTGAACCCAGGAGTTTGAGACAAGCCTGGGCAACATAGTGAGACCCCATCTCTACTAAAAAAAAATATTTTTAAATTAGCTGGGTGTGGTGGTGCGTGCCTGTAGTCCCAGCTACTTGAGAGGCTGAAGCAGGAGGATCGTTGGAGCCCAGAAGGTCGAGGCTGCAGTGAGCTATGTTTGTACCACTGCACTCCAGCCTGGGTGACAGCGAGACCCCCACCTCTAAAAAATAAGGCGGAACAAGTTAGGGTTCGTTCTGGCTCATTCATACAGTGGGATGTAGTGTAGACACTAGGAGGGCTGGGACTGCTCTTTGTGAAGAATAAGAGAGGCTCCAAAGTGAAGAAAAAGCTGGGTGCAGGACCATGTGCGGTGGATGCCAGCATTTGCATAAAAAAGGACAGCCAGGCCTGTAACCCCAGCTACTTGGGAGACAGAGGGAGAACTGCTTGAGCCTAGAAGTGTGAGATCAACCTGGGCAACATACTGAGACCTCATCTCAAAGCAAAAAATATGGGGATATAAGGAAAAAAAAATACAAAACAGGAAAAGAAAAATGGGGGGATGGAGCATACACACCCACTTGCTTGACTGCATAGAATCATGTCTCCAGTAAGAGACACAGAAACCAGGCTGCCCTCTGGGAATTACTGCAGGGAGGGGCAGAGGCAGGAAAGGGATGCTCCCGGCGGGCTCTTCTGTGCCTTTTGGGATCTGGAACCACGTGCATGTACTATATATATTATCTGTTTAAAACGCACGAATCAACTTTCACAAAGAAAAATGAATGCAGAGGCCTGGGCTTTCCTCCCTGCAGTGGGTGGCGGGGGGCCCTTATCCCCACAGGCTCACCTGTCTGCCAGGCTGCCAAATACGGCAGCCCCCACCAGCACCCCGGCCATGTAGACGGACTGAGCCAGGTCTCGGAGAGTGCGGGCCTCACACACCAGATCCCACTGCAGGGAAGACATGGGCGCTTCAGACTGGGCCTCAGCAGCAGCCCCCCCATGCACCCAGCCCCCTCTGACCTCCATCACGATGGTGGACGGGAAAACACTGCGGTTATAGACCCAGCCGTCCTTGCAGCCCTCCGTGGCTGCTCCCGGGACAGAGGAGTTGGGGCTCAGCAGGGCCCACTGAGGTTTCGTGACATGCCGGCATGGCTCCGGGGCCCCAAGCTGGTCCAGGGGTACCGTGGCCCTCAGCCAGTTCCCCGAGTCGTTGGTGGCCTCAGTGTGGTTGGTGGGGCCCCGGCAGTGGTGGGGGGGCACAGCCGCCGTGAAGTTCTGCAGGAAGTTGTGGCAGGCCAGCAGGCTGCAGGGCAGCAGCAGCAGGGCCGTGTGGAGGAGCTGGAAGCGGCCCACGCCGCCCAGGGCGTCCAGCAGGTCTGTGAAGGCCATGACCATGGGCCTGACCTGAGGCCCAGCCTGCCAGGCTTTATGTAAAGAGGCCGGGGAGGGGCGCTGGAGGGGGATGGACAGGCCAGGGGTGAGGACCGCAGACATCCTGTGCACCCTGTGTCCGAGGGCTCGGGTTACACCCCATAGGTGGGTTCAGGTGTCCCCACATCTGCAGGGCTCCCCTCCCCCATGCCCTTTCTCCAGGTCTCTCCATCTCTCACCCAGAGGGCCAAGTCACAGCCCATCACCCAGATCTGCAGGCCCAGCCGCCCTGCCCGCTGCCCTTACCAGCAGAACCCCAGCACCGTGACCTTCCCTTTCCTCCAGAGGACACCGAGGCATGTTTGGGAGCCCCGATTCCAGCCTTGGCACATGGAACACAGTCCCTAGGGTCACTAGGCTCCAAATGGCAGCTGGAAACTTCAGTGCTGAGAGTTCAGAATAATGTGGTGCAGTGATTACAGCTACTTACCCTTCCCCACGTCCCGAGAAGGCAGGGACTTGGCTGCACAGGTGACACTTGGGAAAAAGCCCTTTTAAAATGCCCAGATAGGCTGGGTGCGGTGGCTCATGCCATGCCGGTAATCCCAGCACTTTGGGAGGCCGTGGTGGGTGGATCCCCTGAGGTCAGGAGTTCGAGACCAGCCTGGCCAACATGATGAAACCCTGCCTCTACTAAAAGTATAAAAGTTAGCCAGGTGCGGTGGCAGGCACCTGTAATCCCAGCTACTTGGGAGGCTGAGGCAGACTGGCTTAAATCCGGGAGGCAGAGGTTGTAGTAAGCTGAGACTGCACCATGGCACTCCAGCCTGGGTGACAAGAGGGAAACTCCAACTCAAAAATAAATAATAAATAAATAAAAACAAAATGCCCAAATTGGGCAGTCAGGAGGAAGCCCCGCCCTTCCCGCCCCCACCTCAGGGACTCTGAGTTTTTGAGAGGTTAGGGCCCCAGGTCATCCAGACTGTGGTGTTCCCATCCCCTCATCAAGTAAAACCCAATCCAGAGAGCAAGTAAGGGTTTGAGCAAGATGGCGGGGCCCTGCACACCCTCCCTGCCCCCCAGCCCCTCACACATCAGCCCAGGCTCCAGGAAGAGCTGAGCCACTGCCCTTACTGCTGAAGACGCTGAGCCCAACAGGACCTGGACTCTCAGCGAGGAGGTAACCAGGGCAAAATGCCAGCTCAAGACAGCAGCCTGCCCCATAGGGCGCACAGGGGCCTCCACCTCCATCTGCCCCAATGCTGGGGGCCCACAGCAGCGGACAGCAGCCCACCCACCCTCCGCCACCTCAGCCTCTGCTCTGCATTTCAGCTTTGCCCCACTCCCCTTTCATTCCCCCAAACCACTCTTATCTCTGGTAAGAAAATCCTGGATCCCAGAAGGGCCTGGAGGGCTTATATAAGTGCAGGTGTCTGGGTCACAGGGGCTCCCCACAGAAGGACCTGAAGGAGGCTCTGTGCTCTGGGGAGCTCCCTGGGGGGCTGGGTGTGTGCTAAGTCAAGGTTTGGGTTTCATTCAGAGCCTCACCTCACTGGGCGGGTGTACAGGAAAGGTAGGGGTCAGGCCTCCTGGGTTGGGGAGGGCGTGTAGGATCAGCAGGGCCACGTGGGACCTCAGCTGTGTGGCCCTGTCCCTGCAGCTAGGGTCCCTCCTCCCCAACCTCCCAGGGCCAGGGCTGGCCTCGCCCAGATCCCCAGTACTCCAGCAGGGGTTCAAGCCTCCAGGGTCAAGAGGAAGGAGATCGAGGGGTTGGAGGGGAAGGGTGAGCTGAGGCCATGAGCTGCCCCATGGGCTGGGGCCTGTAGGTGTCTTCCAGGCAGCAGGGTGGGGAGAAATAATTCACAGACAGATGCGAGGCCTTTTCCTTTATTATTTGGGGTTCCTCTGTATGGAACACAGGACCTCCCACCCCAAGCCTAGTGCCTCTGGCACCCCCAAAACCAGTACACTAGACTCTGAAGAGTCCCCTTTAAAATCACCAATATAAAAAAGGAGCAAAGGAGGGAAGGCCCACCGCCCACAGGCTGGACAGCTCCTGGTTGGCAGCAGGGCCAGAGAGGGGCACAGGGGAGCGTTGGCTTCTGCACAGGAAGGCATAGGCGTTCCCAGCCCTAGGGCCTCCCCGAACTGAGAGAGGCGGCTCCTCACGCCTGGGCTGCAGACTGTGGAGCTAGTGGTTATAGTTTATAGTCTGCAGGTGAGGCAAGGTCAGTGGCACCGAGTGAGGAGCGGGGACACATCAGGATGCGGAGAAAACCTGGGGCTGTCCTGAGACAGGAACAAGCGAAAGCTGCCTTCCTGGCTTGGCAATGGAGGGCCCAAGAGTCCATCCCAAGCCCATAGCGGGCGCAGGCAGGGGCCACCCAGCTCTGCCCAGAGCAGATGAACGACGGCAGCTGAGAGGAGAGGGGACAGGAGGACGAGGCTGCCTCTCTGCTCCAAGGAAGGCACTTGCAGCTGGCATGGCCTGGTGTGGCATGGCAGGAGGCGTGGCTTGGCAGATGAGGAGGGACAGGAGCACGGCAAAGGGGACAGAGTCCCTGCCTCATGCAAACATGGTCAGCTGCAACCACTGCGGGAGAGCAGGCAGGTCGGCCAGGGGCAGCTGGAACAGCTGCTTGGCTTCCTCCCACCCAAGCCCCAGGCCCAACCCCCACTCCACGGCTCAGGAGCCACCTCAGGGACCTCATGGAGGGGCTACTTTCTTACCTCCTCCACCCCCAGGAAACCAGACTGCTGCTCCCACAGAGGCCTCCAAGGGCCTGGGCCTCCCCTCTCCTTTCCCAGAACCAGGCACCCCCACCCCAGCCTTTCAGGACTCAGGTGGCCCGGCCTTTAGGGTTGGCTCTGAGGCCCAGGCTCATTTCCAGGAAAGGACAGGAGAACATGGGTCAGATAAAAAAACTCAATCACCTGGAACTCTTCCCCTACCATGGGCCCAGGGAGATTCCCACCTTAAACAAGTCAAAGGTCACGACTCCATCCAGATCTGTGTCCAGAGTTTTGAAAAATCCTGTGTGTTCAAGAAAAGGTGATGCAGGGCTGAGAACTCAGTGGGACATTCACGCAGGTCCAGGCCTGGCCCCCTTCCTGCCTGGTCCCTCTCTACCTCCCCACAGTACCCCAAGCTGACACCCCTTGAAGCTGGGAAGCAGCTCTTCCTGCTGCTGAGAAGCCCCGTCAACTCCCTCACCTCCTCCACTCTCCTGGCCCTCAACCAGGGCTCCTCAACCCCAGACCTAGGCCTCTCTGGCACACGCCCACTGCACTGGCCTGTGTCTGCTAATTCAGCCATCTGTCGTTCCCACCAGCTCCTGGGGGACATGTTTGGGATAGAGCTGGAGGGTGGGAGACGGCCGGGGACACTCACGGAACATGGTCTCCAGCCGCACCAGGCAGCACACGAAGTTGTCAAAGTCGACCGCCAGGTCGGGCTCTGAGTAGCGGGTGATGATGAGCTCGTAAAGCTTCTTGTTGAGCTTGAAGCCTGGTCCAGGAGAGTGAGTGAAGGTCAGGGAGGCGCAGCCCTTGCCCAACAGGATGGGGGAGGGGTTGGGTACCCAGGAGGGGTCTGGGGCTAGGCTGGGTGCTTAGGGCCTTTTCTTCTCCAGGGGAAGGGGCATGAAGGCCTCCTGGGCAGGGCCAGTAGCTGTGAGGGGCTGGACAAGTGAGTGCCAGTCTCAGAGCCTGGGTCATGCCCGGGAATCAGGAGCTGGCCAGTGAAGACTCAGGGGTCCGGCTTAGTTTCTGAATACCCTGGCCTTGTGCTTAAGCAGGCTGGCGGGGTGAGCCCTGCACCTCTCTCACTGGGCTCTGCAGCCTGGCTCTGCCCACTTCTGGCTGTGAGGCCTGAGGTCAGTCACTTGCCTTCTCACAGCGTCTCTATTTTCACGTGCACAATGGGGCTGGTGAAAGACCCTAGCCTCGTTAGGCTGCAGACAGGAAGAAAGGCAGGAAACCCAGTAACACACTTAGCTCAGTAACCACGGGGAAAAGGAAAAGATGGCTGTTACCACGTCACCACCAGCACTCCGGGGACAAGGGCCTAGGGCACCAGAGCAGTGGGGCTACCTGTCCCAGGCCCCACACGTGCCATCGGCCTTGGGGTCTCACCTGCTGACTCGATGGCCATCCGCATCTCGTAGGCGCTCATGCTGCCCGATTTGTCCAGGTCAAACTTCCGGAAGATGGACTGGGGTGGGGTGCAGAGGGTGAAGGCCAGGCCAAGTCACCGGGCCCTTCCTGCCTGCCCGGCCTGCGCCTGCCAAGACAGGTGAGGGGGGACAACCTACCAGGTAATTCCGGATGCGGTTCCACAGGATGTTGAACTCCACCAAGCCCAGCTTCCCGTTGCCATCACGCTGGGTGGCCATTAAGAAGGAAATTCCACCACTTAGACCAGGCATGGGAGAGTGGGCAACCGTGCAGAAGGGGAGATGGCTGTGGAGCTGGCCAGCCACCTTGGGGTAGGGTGGGGAGAGGCAGCAAAAGCCATGTGCAGTCAGCCCACAGCCGGGCTTGCCTTGTTCTCTGAGCTGGGGTGCAGTAGAGTGGGCAGGGGAGGGGTCAGAAACAGCACCAGCCTTAGGGTCAGTGGGGACCCAGGTCTTGCTCCACCTTTCACGTGACACAGGCCTGTGCCTCAGTTTCTCCCTCCCAACTAACAGGAAGACGTCCAGGGAAACATGGGGCACTGTGTGTCCACACTCCACACGGCTCCGTCCCATTCTCTGCGCTGTCCTGGGACAGTTCTCCCAGCACTGATCCCTCCACCCAAAACCCCACTCAGGAGACAAAAGCAAACACAAGGATACATCCATGAGGTTCACCATGCTGCGGCACGACTCCAGGCTGAAGCCCTTGGTCCGCAGGTCTTTGTCTGCAAGAAAAACCAATTCCAACATCTCAACCTATCGAGCTTCCTGCCCCTGCCCCTGCCCCTGCCCCTGCTGGGAGCAGGGGATGAGGGGTTGTCAGGGAGGCACAAATCCTGCCCAGTAGGTGCAATATCTGGCAGAGGAATTGGGCAGGATTATTATCATCAGGAAGTACAGGGAAAGTATTTTAGCAATGAAGCCAAAGTCCCAACAGCCACAATTAGTCCAAAGTATAAGGAAACCAGCGTGAAACAGAACAGCAGGAAATTAGATAGAAAGATGGGGTGGGGCGGGGCTGGGCGGGGCTTGCTGCAGGTTACGGAGGATAAGCAGGGCCTCACTAGCAGAGGAGAGGAGAGGCTCTGCTTAAGGAAACCATATGGATGGAGGTCAGTGGCAGCAAAGCCCATGGGCAGCTCCAGGCTGGAGGGGCGGGGAGGGGAGGGAGTGGTTGCTGGCAGTTGTATGCACTGGGGAGCGAAGCCAGTCATGTGATGTTCCCCAAGCCACAAGGCCTGGCCCAGGAGGCTAAGGGGAGACTTTTCTTTGGCACTAAGGTGCTGTTGCTTTTTTTTTTTTTTTTTTTGAGACAGGGTCTTGCTCTGTTGCCCAGGCTGGAGTGCACGGGTGTGATTACAGCTCACTGCAGCTTCAACCTCCCTGGGCTCAAGTCATCCTCCCCACTCAGCCTCCTGGGGAGCTGGGACGACAGGTGCACACCACCACACCTGGCTAATATTTGTACTTTTTGGTAGAGACAGGGTCTCTCCATGTCATCCAGGCTGGTCTTGGACTCCTGGGCTGAAGCGATATACCCGCCTCGGCCCCCCAAAGTGTTAGGACGACAGGCATGAGCCACTGTGCCTGGCCAGGCTGTGCTTCTAATCCCTAGAAGGCACAGTGCTCGAGCACAGGGACTCTCAGGACAGCAGGTCGGGAGGAGGAGCATGGGATGGAAATGGCAGGGAGCTGCATTCAGAAAACCTGGAGGGTTCCCAACTCATGCAGACCAGGGGATGTGGTTCAGTTCAATGTGTGAGCAGGGGCCTGGATTCTGATGTGGGGAGGCGGGGCGGCCCCGAGGGGACTCACGTTTGCTGATGATCCTGTTGAGGATTGTCCGAAGCTCCTTCACGCTGATCTCCATGTCCTGGGGAGAGAGAGCCGGTGGCACCTGCCCCAGGGGAGGGCTGCCCCTCACAGGCCCCTCCCCACCCACCATGCCCCTACCTACCTCCCCTGCCAGCTGCCTGAAAAGGGCCTTGAAGTTCTCGTCAATCTCCTCTTCTGAGAGCACTTGCTGGACCGAGAAGGGGAGAAGGCAGGTAAGAAAGGCCCTGGCCTTGCTCGTGCAGAGGCAGCTGGAGGGAGGACTAACACTGCGTATCTGCTACAAGTCACTTCACTTCTCTGAGCCTCACTTTTCTTTTCTTTTCTCTTTTTTTTGAGATGGAGTTCTCACTCTGTCACCCAGACTGGAGTGCAGTGGCGTGATCTCAGCTCACTGCAACCTCCACCTCCCGGGTTCAACCTCACTGCCTCAGCCTCCTAAGTAGCTAGGATTACAGGTGCCTGCCACCATGCCTGGCTAATTTTTGTATTTTTAGTAGAGACGAAGTTTTGCCATGTTGGCCAGGCTGGTGTCGAACTCCTGACCTCAGGTGATCTGTCCGCCTCAGCCTCCCAAAGTGCTAGCATTACAGGCGTGAGCCACCGTGCCCGGTTTGAGTCTCACTTTTCTAATCTGTGAAAGAGGAATCTTGTACCTGCCCTGCCCCATGCCCAAGGCTCATGTGACCTAAGTGAAGTGGGCACTGCTGAGCTCAGATACTATCCAGCTCAGTGATTAAAAGGCAAGAGTTTGGGTCAGGTGCAGTGGCTCACACCTGTAATCCCAGCACTTTGGGAGGCCAAGGTGGGTGGATCCCTGAGGTCAGGAGTTCGAGACCAGCCTGACCAACATGGTGAAACCCCGTCTCTACTGAAAATACAAAATTTACCCAAGGTGGGCGGATCACGAGGTCAGGAGTTCGAGACCAGCCTGACCAACATAGCAAAACCCCATCTCTGCTAAAAAAAAAAAAAAAAACAAAAAATTAGCTGGGTATGGTGGCACAAGCCTGTAATCCTAGCTACTCAGGAGGCTGAGGCAGGATTATCGCTTGAACCCGGGAGGTGGAGGTTTTAGTGAGCCGAGATCACACCATTGCACACCAGCCTGGGCGAAAGAGCAAGACTGAGTCAAAAACAAATTAGCCAGGTGTGGTGGTGCATGCCTGTAATCCCAGCTACTCGGGAGGCTGAGGCAGGAGAATAGGTTGAACCTGGGAGGCAGAGGTTGCAGTGAGCTGAGATTGTGCCATTGCACTCCAGCCTGGGCAACAGAGCAAGACTCAGTCTCAAGAGTTTGGATCCTTACTATATGGCCTCAGGAGGTTCCCCAACCTCTGTGAACCTGAATTTCCCATTCAGAGGAGGTATCATAACAAGACCCGGACAGGGTTGATGTGGGGAGGAAATAAGGTGACACAGGTGAAGTGCTCAGCACAGGCACTCTACAGGGTGAGCGCTCGGGGGCTGTGCCGTTAGTATCACAAGTCCTCTGCAAACTGTAAAGTGCTGAGCTGATGAGGGATTAGCATTACTCCTATGGCTCCTGCCAGGAGGGGATCTTCCCTGCTAGCAGGAACTCAGGGGACAGGAAACCCGGGTCCTCATCACACACCCAGCGGCGAGGAGGAGAGGAGGACAGGGCCTGATAGGGTGGGACCACGCACCTCGTCGGGGAGATTGGCCTGGATCTGGTCGTCCAGCTCCCTGCAGAGTGAGGAGGAAAGGGGTGGGTCAGAGGGGACAGCAGAGGGTCTGAAGGGCGAGGTTGGGAGAGGGGGGAGTGGCAGGGGCCGGTCCATGACTCACGCGGTCCCAGCACTCTTCTCCGAGAAGAAGCGCAGCACAAAGTCGCCCTCCTTGTTGGGCTCGAAGGTGGAGGGCACCACCACGTACTCCCCGGGTGGCAGGCGGAAGCGGGTGCTGACCTCTCGAAGGTTGATGAACTGCTCTGAGCGTGCCCGAGATGCATTGGCCAGGAAGAAGTCACGCTTCAAGTGCAGGGCCGGCTGGCCCACCAGCTGGAGGGAGGGAGGGGGGAGCAGGGCTGTAGCTGCCCATTCAGCCCACCCTCAGGGGCCACCCCCAGACCCAGAATCCTTGTCCTGGCCAAGGGGCTGGAGAGCTGGGGCATGGCTCACTCCACAGTCTGCATGACCCTAACAAGACATTTAGCCTCAGTTTCCTCATCTGTAAAATGTAACAACACTACTCACTGCAGAGGGTAGAGGAGAGGAGCACCAGATTCCAGATAAGGCATGTGCTTCAACAGCACTGCCATTATTATCACTGGGAGCTTTCCCCGGGCCGGGCACTGCAGGGCACTCAGCACCTCATTTGCTGTTCTGCTGTTATGCCCATTTTACAGACACAAACACTGAGGCTCGGAGCTTAAGCAACTGGTCAAGGGTGCAAAACTCTCAGGCTGTCTAATGCCCTGCCCCTAACATTGCTGGACTGCCCTTACTTGGTGTAGACGGCAAGGCAGGAAGAGCCTCGTGTGTACATGTCAGACATGGCTCTGAAGACCAGGGTTCAAATCCAGCTCCCTCACTGACTACCTGTGCTGACCCTCAGGAGAGCAATGTTTGCTCTGCCCACGGAACAGGTGGGGAGCAGCATTTTTCAAGCAGTGAAACAAGATGACTTCTTAGCTCTCCAGGCTAGGGTGGGTTTGCCACTGGGCTGCTCCCCTCTGGCACCATCAGGGGTGTGTGACTGCAGGTGGCTCAGGTGCCACACATACCTCCGGAGGGACCTGCAATAGAGAGACAGGGCAAGTCAGAGAGTGTGTTTGTCCCAGGGTGGGGTCACGGTGTATGCTGTGCAGAGGTCCTGAGTGCTTAGGTGGGACTGATGGGATGAGGAGGCAGAAGGCAGGGCCCTGGGGACCCAGATCTGTCCCTGCACCAGAGCAGCACCCCAGGAGGGAGGGCCCAGGCAGGGTCCTCTTGGTCTGGGATGCCTGCTCTAGGACTCGCTGAGTCAGAGGCTCCAGGCCAGGCAACTGCAACATTCCGAAGCCCAGGGACAGGAAAGGGCCACTGCGGGCTGCTGCCAGGGGGTCTGGGTGTGAGCCGAGACTGCAGCCAGGGAGGCCCAGAAGTTTCTGTCCCTGTCTTGAAGGCAGTGTGTGAAGCAGGGCAGATACAAGGCAAGAGCAAGGAATTCTAATCACAGAGCAACTGGCACAGCCTCGCCTTGGCTGGCAGGTCCTCTCTATCCCCTGTCCTGCCCCTGCCAGCTTCTGCTCAGAGCCTCCAAGACAGGCAGTCAGTATTCCCAGGCAGCAGCTGAGCCAGCTCCCTCCTCCAAGAGCAGCAGGCTGCCCTCTAAGCGTGAGGTGAATCCCAGAATCTCCCTTCCGAGTCAACCCCCTTGCTCTCTTTTAGCTCCCCGTCAGCCAGAGGGCCTCAGCAGGTGCCTCCTGGAGGGTGAGACCTCCCAGCCATCAGGATGCGGGGAGGGGTGGAGAGTGGGGGTGGGAGGTGGAATTTGTGGGGGAAGGGCATGGCTTCCGGCGCCCCCTGGCGGAAGCCTCCCTGAGCTGCGGGTCGGGGGGCGCCAGGTCCTCTGCCTGCTCAGTGAGATCCACCAGGCATCCACCCTGGTCACCTCATAGACTGCGAAGCCAATGGTCTCCATGTCGCGGCCATAGCGGCGCTCGCGGCGGCGGTGCTTCTGCATAAGGGCAAGCACGAAGCTGCAGCCTGACTCGCGGTCCCCGTAGTCATCCGGGTCATCCACCTCATCTAGCCGGATCTTGAACTGGGGGTTCACCCAGAAGGTGGCTGCGGGCAGGTGGGGAGGCGAAGATCAGAGACGGGGCGGAGCGACACGGCCCCCAAGCCGCCCCAGGACGCCCCCATGTGCGCATTCATTCATTCAACGAATATTACTGAGCTCCCAGAGTGTACAGGGTGATGGGCAGGCTGGGACAGGCTTGGTCCATGCCCTCATGACCTGCATTCTGAAAGTGAATGCTTAAGTCTGAGCAAGTCCATTAGGTTAGCGAGCAGAGCAATTGCAAGGAAAAGCAAGCAGGAGTAGGTCAGAGTAGGAGGCCTGTGCGCTGAGTCCCGAAGGGACTGCCCTGCGAAGCTGCTGGGAAACAGAAGCCAGGCGGAGGACATCCCAGAGCAGAGGTGGGGAAGGGCCCCATCCATCTGCGGACAGGGAGCACCTATGGAGGCTTCAGGGAGCACAAGGATCAGGGAAACCGCAGAGCTTGCAGGAGCGGCCAGGGGCTGGGGCGTGTGGACTGAAGCAGAGAAAGGACCCTCCCACAGCTTGCAGCAGAGAGGGATGTGACTGCATTAGGAATCAAAGATGACTCGAGTGCCCTGTGGATAACGACTTAGAAGAGGGCAAGAGAAAAAGCAGGGGTCTGACAGGAGGCCACAGCCAGCCAGCAAGGGGCTAGCACTTCTGGCAGTTGGGTGACTTTGCTGCCTAAAGAACCCTCTTGACCAAAACAACCCAGTGCTGGACAGAAAGGTAAACTGCAAAACTTCTTTTTAGAGGCACTAATAAGCCACACACCCCCTGCCCTCCATTGACAATAATAATAATACAAATAAAGATAATAATTTTGGTGAAGATGTGGAAGAATCAGAACCTCACACGATGCCAGCGGTATATAAAATGCTGCAGCTGCTTTGAAGAACATTCTGGCAGTTTCTCAGAAGGTTAAATACAGAGCTTCAGATGACCCAGAAATTCCACTCTTAGGTCTATACCCAAGAGAAATGAAAACGTGTGTCCATGCAAAAACTTGTTCTTAAGAGTGTGGCCAGGCACGGTGGCTGACGCCTGTAATCCCAGCACTTTGGAAGGCCGAGGCAGTGGATCACCTGAGATCAGGAGTTTTGAGACCAGCCTGGTCAATATGGTGAAACCCCATCTCTACTAAAAATACAAAAATTAGCTGGGTATGGTGGCGCACACCTGTAATCCCAGCTACTCAGTAGGCTGAGGCAGGAGAATCGCTTGAACCCAGGAGGTGGAGGTTGCAGTGAGCTGAGATCGTGCCACTGCACTCCAGCCTGGCAACAGATAAAAATTCCATCTCTGGAGGGAGTGGGGAAAAGCATGTTGATAGCTGCATCATTTATAACAGCTGAGTGGATGAAACAACCCAATTATCCATCCACTGAAGAGTGAATACACAAATTATAGAGCCAAACAGGGAGATACTATTTGGCAACAAAAAGGAACAACATACTGATCCATGCTGCAACATGGAGGATCCTTGAAAACATTATGCTAAGTGGAAAAAGCCAGACACAGAGCACACCGTATTATATGATTCTGTTCACATGAAGTATCCCAAATAGGCAAATCCATAGCGATAAGATAAGAAGTAGATTCGTGGTGACCAGGGCTGCCGGGAGGGCTGCGGCATGATGGCTAAGGGATAATAAAATGTAAAATTTGCTTTGGGGATAATAAAATGTTGTAAAATTGATGTGGTGATGGCTGCACAACTCTGTGATAGACTTTAAATAGTATATTTAAATTGTAACTTTAAACAGGTGACTTGTATGGTATGTGAATTAAATATCAATAAAGTTTTTTTTTTGATACCAAGTCTCACTCTTGTCCCCTGGGCTAGAGTGCAATGGCACGATCTCAGCTCACTGCAATCTCTGCCTCCTGGGTTCAATTTTCCTGCCTCAGCCTCCCAAGTAGCTGAGACTACAGGTGCATGCCATGCCTGGCTAATTTTTTTTTTTTTTTTTTTTGTAGAGACGGGGTTTCACCATGTTGGCCAGGTTGGTCTTGAACCCCTGACCTCAGGTAATCTGCATGCCTCAGCCTCCCAAAGTGCTGGGATCACAGGTGTGAGCCACTGCACCCAGCCTAATGAAGATGCTTTTTAAAAATAGAAAGTAGGAGTCCTGCAAGGTAAATAATGGCAAAGGGCTTCTGTAGACCCCTGAGCCCCGAGAATAGAAGCAGATGATCAAGTCCAAGATATACCTAAGGTAGAGAATCCAGTAGGAGGTTCCTGCAATTAAAATGGAAGCCCCATCAGGAATGTCAGCAATTAAGTATCAAAGAAAAGTAAGCCGGGCGAAGTAACTCACACCTGTAATCCAAGCACTGTGGGAGGCTGAGGCGGGTCGTCACTTGAGGTCAGGAGTTTGAGACTAGCCTGGCCAACATGGTGAAACCCAGTCTCTACTGAAAAACTACAAAAATTAGCCGGGCATGGTGGTGGGCACCTGGTTCCACTTACTTGGGAGGATGAGGCAGGAGAATCCCTTGAACCTGGGAGGTGGAGGTTGCAGTGAGCCAAGATCACACCACTGCACTCCAGCCTGGGCAACAGAGCAAGACCGTGTCTCAAAAAAAAAAAAAAAAAAAAAAAAAATTTAGAGAATTAAACCTCCCTAGGGGGAAGGAAAAAATAACCTCACACCAGCCTTCACACGACCTTTCAGTTTTAATTCACACTGCTTGTGAAACCTTAAGAAGATAATTTCATTTTAAAAGTGTTCTGCACCAGGTACAGTGGCTGATGGACTATAATCCCAGTGTTTTGGGAGACCGAATTTGGAGGACTGCTTGAGCCCAGAAGTTCGAGACCAGTCTGGACAACATAGGGAAAACCCCAACACTAGAAAAGTTAAAAAAAAAAAAAAAAAAGAGCCAGGCATGGTGGCATGGATCTGTAGTCCCAGGTAAATCAGGAGGCTGAGGTGGGAGGATCACTTGAGCCTAGGAATTCAATACCAGCCTAGGCAACACGGCAAGACTTCATCTCTACAAAAAGTTTAAGAAATTAGTTGGGCGTGTGGGGTGTGTCTATATCATAGTCACAGCTACTTGGGAGGATTGTTTAAGCCCAGAAGGTTGAGGCTGCAGTGAGCTATGATTGCACCACTGCACTCCAGCATAGGTGACAGAGTCAGATCCTGTCTCAAAAAAAGAACAAGGTTGAGTGTGGTGACTCATGCCTGTAATCCCAGCACTTTGGGAGGCCAAAGCAGGTAGATTGCATGAAGACAGGAGCTCAAAACCAGCCTGGGCAAGGTGGTAAAACCCCATCTCTACAAAAATACAAAAATTAGCAGGGTGTGGTGGTATATGCCTATAGTCCCAGCTACTGGGGAGGATGAGGTGGAAGGATCGCTTGAGCCTGAGAGGTCAAGGCCGAAGTGAGCTGAGATTGTGCCATTGCACTCCAGCCAGAGAAAGACTGTGTCTCTAAATAAATAAATAAATAAGAACGAAAAAGGTGTTCTGGATTGGTAGCATTCCAGGCGACTAGCAGAAACGCCACACAGCAATTTTACTGTATCTGAGGACTCAAAGAACTCTCTCACAGGTGAACTTCTAGACCAAACAAGGCAGTGATCTCACAAGGAAACAAGGCATGGTAATTGAGCAGGAGCAGCAGCCACAGTGAACAAAAACTGACCGCTAAGACTTCAGATGTTGACCTTATCAAACACAGAGTATAAGACTATGCTTATTATATTTAAAGGAATAAATGAAAAGTTTGAAAATCTGAGCAAACATGAACAGATTTGAAAAGATCCATTAAATCATCTAGAGCCAGGTGTGGTGGCTCACGCCTATAATCCCAGCACTTTGGGAGGCCAAGGTGGGGCGGGTCACCTGAGGTTGGGAGTTCAAGACCAGCCTGGCCAACATGGTGAAACCCCGTTTCTACTGAAAATACAAAAATTAGCTGGGTGTGGCGGTGTATACCTGTAGTCCCAGCTGGGGACTGAGGGAGACTGAGGTAGGAGAATCCCTTGAACTTGGGAGGCAGAGGTTGCAGTGAGCCGAGATCACATCACTGCACTCCAGCCTGGGCAATAGAGCAAGACCCCATCTCAAAAAAAAGAAAACCCTAAAACTTCAATGACACCACTTCACAGCTACTAGGATGGCTATAATCAAAAAGAAGAGCAATAACAAGTGCTGAAGAGGATGTGGAGAAATCGGAACCCTCATACATGGCTGGTGGGGGTATAAAATGGTACTGCTGCTTTGGAAAACAATTGGCAGTTCCTCAAAAAATTAAACATGGAATTATCCTATTGTCCAACAATTTCACTCGTAGTTATAGGCCCCATAGAACTGAAAACATATGCTCAAACACATGCACATGAATGTTCACAGGGACATTCTTCACACAGCCAAAAACTGGAAATAACACCTATGTCCATCAAATGATGAATGAATAAGCAAAATGTGACATCTCCATAGCATGAAAGATTAATCTGCCATAAAAATGAGATGAAGTACTTTTACACCATAATTGAACTTTGAAAACATTATGCCAAGGAAAAAAGTCCAGAATAGGTAAATTTATAGAGAAAAAAGTAGATTCATGGCTGATGCGGAGAAAAAAATAGAGTGATTGCCAGTGATTACAGGATTTTCGGAGAGGGGGATGAGGAAAAAGCCCTGGATAATAGTAATGCTTACACAACACTGTGAGTACATCAAAAACCACTAAATTTCACACATTAGAAGTACAAATTTTCTGGTGTGTGAATTATATCACAATTTTCAAAAACACTATGTATCAAAATTGTGTAACTCAATTAAGGATGTACTTAAAAGGAAATTTATCACTTTAGTTGCTTAAATTATAAAACTCTAACGAAATAAGCATCTAATTTAAGAAGTCATAAAATAAAGTCTGAAAATCAATCCAGGCCCACCACAGTGGCTCACGCCTATAATCCCAGCACTTTGGGAGGCCAAGGCAGGCACATCACTTGAGGTCAGGAGTGTGAGGCCAGCCTGGCCAACATGGTGAAACCCAATCTCTACTAAAATTACAAAAAAAAAAAAAAAATTAGCCAGGTGCGGTGGCACATGCCTGTAATCCCAGTTATTCAGGAGTCTGTGGCAGGAGAATCACTTAAACCCAGGAGACAGGAGTTGCAGTGAGCCAAGATCGCACCACTCCAACCTGGGTGACAGAGTGAGACGCCATCTCAAAAAAAAAAAAAAAAGAAAAATCAATCCAAAGAAAGTAGAAGGAATGAGATAATAAACAGTAAAGATTAATGATATAGGAAAAAAATTCCGCCAGGCAGAGTAGCACACACATATAATCCCAACTACTTGGGAAGCCGAAGTGGGAGGATCACCTGAGCCCAGGAATTTGAGACTGCAGTGACCTAGAATCACAGACAGCTAGGATCGTGCCACTGCACTCCAGCCTGGCCAAGAGAACAAGACCTCATCTCTAAATAAGTAAGTAAGTAAAAATAATAAAAGAAAAAGAAATACTATACAAAGGACCAAGGACCAACAAAGTCAAAAGTCATTCTTTGTAAATATTGACAAACTTCTTGCAGGATTAATAAAAACAAAAGAGACAGTGCGAATGAGCAACACCATGCATAAAAAGGGGACATTATTACACATGAGACATAAGAGTATATTAAGGATAATTTTGGCTGATAACTTTAAAAATAGATGCAAAGAATCAATTATTAGGAAATACAGGCCGGGCTCTGTGACTCACGCCTGTAATCCCAGCTCTTAGGGAGGCAGAGGTGGGAGGATAGCTTGAGCCCAGGAGTTTGAGACCTACCTGGGCAATATAACGAGATCCCGTTCTTTTGTAAAAAGAATTAAAAAAAATACAAAAGAAAATACAACTCAGGGCTGGGCACAGTGGCTCATGCCCATAACTTTGGGAGGCCAAGGTGGGAGAATGACTTGAGCCTAGGAATTCGAGATAAGCCTGGGCAACATAGTGAGACCCCCATCTCTATAAAAATAAAAAATTAGCCAGGCATGATGGCTCATACCTGTGTAGTCCCAGCTACTCAGGAGGCTGAGGCGGGATTTGAGCTCAGGAGTTCAAGGCTGCAGTGAATAACCTGTCTCTAAAAACACCCTGTCTCTATTAAAAAAGAAAAAAAAAAAAACAAAAGAAAATACAACTCATCAAAATCGGCTCGAGAAACAGAAAATCTGAACAATTCCATAACCTTTAACTTTAATATTGAATATCATTAATCTTCATACAAAGAAAAAAGCAAGCATGACAGCTTTACAGACAAGTTCTACCAACCATTCAAGCAACAAATCACTCCCATCTTATGTAAACTCTTCTAGGAAACAGAAAAAAGAGAGGATACTTCCCAACTCACCGTACAGGATGAACATAGCACTGAAACCAGTGTGGTCAGTATGAGAAAGGAAAATCACAGGCAAATCTCACTCATGGCCGTGTTGCTTTTATCTCAAGAATGTAAAGTTGATTTAACATTAGGAAAGCAAGAAATGCAATTTTCCTTTTTTTTTTTTTTAAACGGGGTCACGTTCTGTTGCCCAGGCTGGATTGCAGTGGCGCAAACTTTTTAAAAACTGTTTCTTCCAGCAAATTTTTTAAAACTGTAATTAATCTTACTGAATTATCTGTATGTATTTTTTGGCACAATTTTGGCTCACTGCAGCCTCCACCTCCCTGGCTCAAGTGATCCTCCCTCCTCAGCCTCCTGAGTGGTTGGGACTACAGGTGTGTGCCACCATACCAGGCTAAATTTTTATAAACGTTTTGTAGAGATGAGGCCTCACTGTGTTGCCCAAGCTGTCCTCAAACTCCTAGGATCATTTTAATAAATAAAAAGAAAAAAGCACACCATCATCATAATATAGACAATTAAAAGTGTTTAACAATATTAAACTTCATTAGTCTGACAAAAGGTATCCACAAAAAAACCTAGATTAAAAAGATACTTAGTGGTAAAAACTTCCCCTTTAAGAGTGTGGCTTAGTTAATAGGGTTGCTCCTAAAAATAAAAATAAAAAAAAAGAGAGGAACAAGAGCAGGAAGCTCTACAGTTCTAGACAGTGTATTAGACAAGAAAAACTTAAAAAGCTGTAAGAAATAGAAAAGAAGAAACAATTTGTCATTATTTGCAGATGCTATATTCTTAATTAGAAAACCAAAAAGGGCTGGGTGCAGTGGCTCACGACTATAATCCCAGCACTGTGGGAGGCCTAAAGCAGGCAGATCACCTGAGGTCAGGAGTTCAAGACCACCCTGGCCAACATGGTAAAACCTTGTCTCTACAAAAAATACAAAAATTAGCCAGGTGTGGTGGTGCACGCCTGTAATCCCAGCTACTCGGAAGGCTGAGGCAGGAGTATCACTTGAACCAGGGAAGCGGAGGTTGTAGTGAGTCGAAATTGTGCCAGAAAATACATACAGATAATTCAGTAAGATTAATTAGTTTTAAAAAATTTGCTGGATATAAAAAATACATTTGGCCAGGCACGGTGGCTCACGCCTGTAATCCTAGCACTTTGGGAGGCTGAGGTGGGTGGAGAGGTCAGGAGTTCAAGACTACCCTGGCCATCATGGTGAAACCCCATCTTTAAAAAAAAATTAATAAATAAAAAATACATTTAAAAGGTCAAATGAGGCTGGGGGCGGTAGCCCACGCCTGTAATCCCAGCACTTTGGGAGGCCAAGGCGGGCGGATCACGAGGTCAAGAGATTGAGACCATTCTGGCCAAAATGGTGAAACCCCGTTCCTACTAAAAATACAAAAAAAAATTTAGCTGGGTGTGGTGGTGCACACGTGTAGTCCCAGCTACTTGGGAGGTTGAGGCAAGAGAATCACTTGGACTGGGTGGCGGAGGTTGCAGTGAGCCGGGATCACGCCACTGCCCTGAAGCCTGGTGACATAGAAAGACTCTGTCTCAAAAAAATAATAATAAAATAATAAATAAATAAAAGGTAAAATGCATGTTATTGTATCAGCAATGAGATTCACTTGGGAGAGGTAATTTTAAAGAACATACTATTTATAATAGCAACAAAATTATAATGTGCCTAGCATTAAATCTCAAGAGATGTATAAATTCTTTATGATGAAAAATACAACATTCTATTGAAATAATTAAAGACCAAAATAAATAGATATACCACATTCTTGGTTGAGACTTAAAATTATAAAAATGTCAATTCTCCCCAAATTGTTCCATAGATTTCATGCAATTCCAAATTAAAACCTCAAAATGGTTTTTCACAGGACTTGGTAAACTGATTCTAAAATTCATTTGGAAAAACAAAGGTCAAGAACAGCTAAGACAGGTGCGGTGGCTCACACCTGTAATCCCAGCACTTTGGGAGGCCAAGATGGGTAGATCACTTGAGGTCAGGAGTTCGAGACCAGCCTGGCCAACATGGTGAAACCCTGTCTCTACTAAAAATACAAATATTAGGCCAGGTGTGGCGGCTCCTGCTTGTAATCCTCGCACTTTGGGAGGCTGAGGCGGGCAGATCATGAGGTCAGGAGTTCAAGACCAGTCTGGCCAACACAGTGAAAGCTCATCTCTACTAAAATTATAAAAATTAGTTGGGCGTGGTGGCAGACACCTGTAATCCCAGCTACTCAGTAGGCTGGGGCAAGAGAATCACTTGAACCTGGGAGGCGGCGATTGCAGTGAGCCAAGATCACGCCACTGTTCTCCAGCCTGGGTAACAGAACTAGACTGGGCGTGGTGGCACGCGCCTGTAATCCTAGTTACTCGGGAGGCTGAGGCAGAAGAATCGCTTGAACCCAGGAGGCGGAGGTTGCAGTAAGCTGAGATCGCGCCACTGCACTCTAGCCTGGGCAAGAGCGAGACTCCATCTCAAATTAAAAAAAAAAAAACAAAAAACAGCTAAGAGACTCTTGAAGAAGGAATTCACCCTGTGCAATAGCAGAACTTATACATCAATAGTAATGAATTCAATGGTTATTGGCAGAGGGATAGACCAAGGGACAGAATGCTGAGTCCAGAAACAGACCGACACATACCTGGGGACTACGTGAGGCCACTAGTGTTGCTGGGGAGTGAGGAGATGATGCATTTCTCAATAAATTGTTACAGTGAACCCCAAGTTTCTCTTCAAAGAATCAGTATGTCGGTATGTTCAGCTCTCTTATTCTTTGATTCTCCATTTTAAAGTTTAACTTCCTTGTAGTTCCAGTAAACAACCTTCTCCACTGGTTCTAATCGGTAGTTCACATCTGTTCCCCCAGCCCCCGGTTCCATCCTGACTCATCCGGGTCATCTGCTCCAGTCACCTTCTTTGACCTAGGTCACCCCTGGCTACCTGCTCTAACCCACCCATAACTGTCCTTCCTGCCAAACCACCCACCCTGCCACTCCAGCTCGGACCCCTGCTCTCTTTAAAATAGCCAATCAGGATTAGTCTAGCTTGTGCAGTCTAACCCTAGCCAATAGGAGAATGACATAGAGTAGGGATGACCCCAGCAGGCATAAGTGCCCCCTCCCACCTTGTCCATGCGTGCGGCTGCCATTGCTCCATCTGTGCACGGCACCCTTCTATAGAAGTAAACTGCCTTGCTGAGAGGATATATCTTCAAGTGGTATTTCTTTTGCAGCATCAAAATTTTACTTATAACAAAATGGTACAGGGAACAGTGGTTATCTATTTGGGGAAAGACTGAAACGGGATCCCTATGCTTCAAAACAGAGGGCAGGGAGCAGCGCTGAGAACAGCACAGGAGAACAGAGTAGCAGCGGATCTGGCAAGGCCAAAGCTGTAGGTGAGCTTCGAAAGGGCGGTTTTAGCAGCATAGTAGGGATGAAGCTGGACTGGGAAGGGTGAGCAATCAAGCAGAAGTAGGAAAGGAAATAGGGAGTATGGTAATTCCCAAGAAATTGTGCTTTGAAGGAGGGCAGAGAAATGAACAGGGAAGTAGGATTGAGAGGGTTGCTTCATTTTAAGACAGAGGATTCTCTGTAATGACGCTGGAAAGAGGTGACAGATAAAGGAGCAAATGCTTTCAGAGGTCGGGGAGGATGGGATCTAGAGCAGGGGTAGACGTCCCCATGAGCGGGGACAGTTCTGCCACTGTCGCAGGTGGGGAGGCAGTGAGGACACAGGCACAGGTGAAGAAGGCTAGGGGATTTGGAGGTGGGAACACGAGGTGTGCTGCAGGACGAAGTCTATCTTTTCAATGAAGTGCAAAGCCAGGCTGAAAGATGAGAGTGACAGTGGGGAGAGATCAAGGGAGAGTGGAAACCTAGCTAACCAGTAGTGGAATTGCTGGGAATCATTTAAAATGCTCAACTGAGGTTTGTGGCTGAGTTTATCGGAATATATGGCATTGGTTATGTGATTTCTCTCCTGCCACATTCAATGGCTCCCAAGCCAGTGGAGAGCTGAGTTCCACTAGGTTGGTTTTTGTGCCAGGTGATGGGAGAGAGAGGCCAGGAGACTAGAAGCATTTGTAGAAACAAGATTAAAATGATAGCTCTAACCTAGGTAAGGAGAGAAGGCAAGATAGGAGAGAAGGCAAGATGGGAGAGAAGGCAAGATGGGAGAGAAGGCAAGATGGGAGAGAAGGCAAGATGGGAGAGAAGGCAAGATGGGAGAGAAGGGAAGATGGGAGAGAAGGCAAGATGGGAGAGAAGGCAAGATGGGAGAGAAGGCAAGATGGGAGAGAAGGCAAGATGGGAGAGAAGGCAAGATGGGAGAGAAGGCAAGATGGGAGAGAAGG
>CAUYLG010037324.1:0-39275 GCA_963573385.1 Cacajao melanocephalus | reverse complement strand
AAAAATGGGAAGAAACCAGTGCAAAAAGGCTGAGAACACCCGAAATCAGAATGCCTCTCCTCCTACAGGGGATCGCAGCTCCTCATCAGCAAGAGAACAAGGCATGACGGAGAATGAGTGTGACGAAATGACAGAATCAAGCTTCAGAAGGTGGATCATAAGAAACTTCTGTGAGCTAAAAGAACATGTACTAACCCAATGCAAAGAAACTAAGAACCTTGAAAGAAGATTTAACGAAATGCTAACGAGAATGGATAACTTAGAGAGGAATATAAATGAATGGATGGAGCTGAAAAACACAACACGAGAACTTCACGAAGCATGCACAAGTTTCAACAGCCGAATTGACCAAGCAGAAGAAAGGATATCAGAGGTTAAAGATGAACTCAATGAAATAAAACAAGTAGGCAAGATTAGAGAAAAAAGTGTAAAAATGAATGAACGAAGTCTCCAAGAAATAGGGGACTATGTGAAAAGACCTAATCTACGTTTGATAGGTGTACCTGAATGTGATGAAGAGAACGAATCCAAGCTGGAAAATACTCTTCAGGATATTATCCAGGAAAACTTCCCCAACCCAGCAAGGCAGGCCAATATTCAAGTCCAGGAAATACAGAGAACACCACGAAGATATTCCTCAAGAAGAGCAACCGCAAGGCACATAATCGTCAGATTCACCAGGGTTGAAATGAAGGAGAAAATGCTAACGGCAGCCCGAGAGAAGGGTCGGCTTAACCACAAAGGGAAGCCCATCAGACTCACAGCAGATCTCTTAGCAGAAACCCTACAAGCCAGAACTCTCCACCCCAAATCCACAAAACATACATTTTTCTCAGTATCACATTACACCTATTTTAAAAGTGACCAAATAATTGGAAGTAAATCACTCCTCAGCAATTGCATAGCATTTCACAGGTTTAAATAAAATATTGGTTGGCTGCTTGTTTGTTATTTTCAACTCTTATTCCTTCCTGTCTCCATTGTTAAGCACAATTATTGGCATAAAAGAGGTTTTTAATACCCATTTTTAGACTGCATTCTAGCCTGGGCAATAAAACAAGAATTCCGTTCTCTCTCCCTCTTTCTCTTCCCCTTTCTTTCTCTCTTACATTCTTTTTTTTCTTTCTTTCACTCTCACTTTCTTTCCTCTCTTAAAAAAAAAAAGAAAAGAAAAACAGAAACAAAAATCTGTCAACTCAAAATCAAATATTTATGAAAAATTCCTTAAAAACATGAAGGTAAAATAAAATATTTTCTCAATTAATAAAACCTAAAATAAGTTGCTGCCTGCAGACCTGTGCCACAATACATTCTGAAAGCATTCTTCAAGCTAACAAGAAACATTAGATGTATAATTCAGATATATATATAAAAAGGAAAAAAGAGCCCTCATTACAATAAATTATAAATGGTTAATATATAGAAGTTACCTTTTTCTTCTCTTAATATTTTTAAGAGGCAAGTGACTATAAAATAAAGGCATTTTAGATTAAATTATTTATTATGTTTTAGTGACAACCTTCAAAATAGTCTTTTATTGCACAATTTGATTTATGTATACGTGCACTGAAACATCACATTGTACCCCACGATTATATACAATTATATCAATTATAAATTAAAAAGTAAGAATAAAAATATGATATCTATATAGACAAAATAATTTTAACTTACACTGTACACAGAAATATATTTAAGGTAGCTGGTAGATCTAAAAATGAGAAAAAAATAAAATATCTACAAGATAATGTAGAAGTATATTTTTATGATTTTTCTGTATTATTTCTTAAGTCACACAAAGCAACAACCATAAGATAATAAATTGATAACTTCAACAATATTATAGTTATAATTTTTTCCATGAAAAAGCATAATTGGGAAAGTCATAGAATAGAGGAAAATATAAGCAACAAAGCCGGATATGTGAAACATATAAAGATCTACAAATCAATAAGAAAAACTCAGCCTATTTAAGGAGAAATAAGGGCAAGAGTCTTAAATAGACACTTTAAAAAATGATGACATTCATGTTGCCAATATATATATGGAAAAGTACTCAAAATATTAGAAATGAGAAAAACACAATTTAAAACCTTAATGAATCTCATTACAAAATCATTAAGATGGCAAAAAAATGAAAAAGACTAAAAATACCGCAGTAAACCAAGATACACAGCAATTGGAACTCTCATACACTGCTATTGAGAATGTGAAATTGTAAAACCACTTTTGTTATTTTGTTATTTTTATTTTTTCTCATTTATTTAAAATAAAACACCTTTGTAAACACTTTGATGTTTTCTTTCTTTTCTTTCTTATTTTACTTTAAGTTCTGGGATACATGTGCAGAACTTGCAGGGTTGCTACACAGGTATACATGTGCCATGGTGGTTTGCTGCACCTATCAACCTGTCATTTAGGTTTTTATGCTCTGCATGCACTAAGTATTTGTCCTAATGCTTTCCCCCCACGTCCTCTCCTCCCACTGACAGTCCCCAGTGAGTGATGTTCCCCTCCCTGTTTCCATGTGTTATCATTGTTCAACTCCTACTTGTGAGTGAGAACATGTGAACACTTGAACATTTTCTGTAATATTAAAATACAAATATTTTATGGCCCATAAATTACACTCTTAAGAATTGCATGCACATTTCCACCATAATGCATGCACAAGAATGTATATGGCATCATTACTTGTAATAGACAAAAGCTGAAAACAACCCAAATGTTCACCAACAATAGACAGGATAAATAAATTATGCTGTACACATAAAATGGAATGTGATACAAGAATAAGTAATTATTATTACTTGTTTTCTTGAACATTTTAGGCAAGGGTTTCCTTGACTGATTAACAATGAGTATCTATTGTAGGCATACTCTGTGCCAGGCAAATTTTTTAATGCTGTACATGCATATTTCATTTGATGTAACTAAACAGAATTGAGGGAAGCACTCTTATTATTCGCTGTTTTACCAATGAAGAAACTTAGACTACATGAGTAATGTAGGCAGCCAAGTAGCAAAGCTGTGATTTGAACATGCCCTATCTGATTCCAAATATGGTGCTTTTTCTATTCCATTTCACTGCATTTCATTGTAAATAATTAATGCATATTTTATCTTACTAATAAGAATACAATTTTATATATAGCCTCACCACCTAATATTATACCGTGGGCATTTCCCATGCTAATAAATATTTTCAGAAAACTTGTTTTAATTTAATTATTTAACAAATTTACTTACAGTAAAATTAGCTTATTGTGCTATACAAGCTTTATAGTTTTAGGCTGGGTGGGGTGCCTAATGCCTGTAATCTCAGAACTTTGGGAGGCCGAGGCAGGTGGATCACATGAGGTCAGGAGTTTAAGACCAGCCTGGACAACATGGTGAAACTCTGTCTCTACTAAAAAATACAAAAATTAGCCGGGCATGGTGGCGGGCACCTATAATCCCAGCTACTCGGGAGACTGAGGCAGGAGAATCGCTTGAACCTGGGAGGCGGAGGTTGCAGTGAGCTGGGATTGCACCACTGCACTCCAGCCTGGGTGACAAAGTGAGACTTTATCTCAAATTAATAAAAAAAAGTTTTATAGTTTTAATGCATACATATATCTTTGTAATCACAACCAAAAACAGGATACCAGAAATTCTAATACTCAAAAATATTCCCTTATACTGCTTATTTGTAGCAAAGCCTCCCCCGAACTCTACAACCTGGAAATCACTGATACATTATCCATATTTACGGTTTGCCTTTCCATATAAATGGAATGACATATGAGTGGAATGCCATACAAATAAAACCACACATTATTTGTGACTGCCTTTTTAAACTCAGCATAATTATCCTGACATCCACCTATGTTGTTTTGTGAATCAATAATTTGTTATTTTTAATTGCTGTGTAGCATTCTATTATCTGGGTATACAACTGGGTTTTGTTTTCATCCATTCACACTCTAAAGCAAACATAATATTAAGGACTGAGTTACAACAATTTAATTTTTCACTTTGTAAAACATTTATGCATGTTGTCAGTTTGTTTTTGCATAAAGACTAAATCAATTAAATTCCCAAAATCTGTAGATGAGAATGTATTTCTCAATTGCTTGCCAACAGTGTGCAGTTTTTAAATATGATTTTAATTGCATTTATTTGATTAATAACAGTTAATAGAAAGTTTTTGATTGTTTACATGTGTACCACACAATTTAATAAACACTTTGCATAGATTCACTCATTCATTCCTGACATCAACATCATAAAATATTATTGTTAAAACTTATAGGTTAAGATTCACTCACTCGGGGCCACGGTGGCTCAGGCCAGTTTTCCTGGTGCTTGAGGAGCCGAGGCTATGCGTTAGAGGCCAACCAACCTAGGCAACATAAGAACCACTCATTCATTAAAAAAAAAAAAAAAAAAAAAAAAAAAAAGATTCACTCACTCATTCCTGACATCAACATCATGAAATGCTATTGTTAACACATACAGGTGAAGAAATTGAAAGTTTAGGTAAGTTATGATAGACTGCACACATTCTGATTCTAGATCTCAAGGTCTAAATCAATGTTATACATTCTACTTTATTTCATGTTTATTATTTTCGTTTTTTCATTGTCAATTCATGTTCCTTGCCTATGTTTCTCTTGAGAGTAAAGAGTTTGTTTTGATGTATGATAAACCTTTACATATAAAATATATTGCCCTCATTTCTCACATTTGTTTCGAGCAGTTTTTCTAGCTTGCCAGTTTCTTTTTGACTTAGTTCAAACAAATTTTACTACAAAAATATTTACTTTAATATGGTGAAAACTGATTTCATACTTACAAATGTCTTACCTATTTCAGATCAGTCACTAATCTCATATTTTCTCTCTTTTAATATTTAATATTAAAACGTATTTACTTCAATTTTATAATATTAAAAACTTTGATTTTCAGTTTACTGGTTACATATATAAAGGGGGGACTTAAATTTCCTTTATTCCCCCAATATATGGTATATTAGTTTCCTATTCCTGCTGTAAAAAATTACCACAAACTTAGTGGCTTAAAACAATATAAATGTATTCTATTACAGCCCTGGGAGTCAGAGGATGAAAATGAGTTTTACTGGGATAAAACTGAGATTTACTCTGGCTGTCTGTTTTGGAGGCTCTAGAGGAGAATCTGTTTCCTTGCCTTGTTCAGTTTCTAGAGGATGCCCACATTTCTCAGCTACTTGCCTCCTTCCATCTTCAGTGATATTAATGAACAGATGGAGTCTTTCTCCCATTGCATCACTATTGAAACAGGTCAGTGTTCACTGGTCTTGTTGTCTAAGGTATTATCTAAGCTCGTCTCATGACCAAGAGAATTAAGCACATGGACGCAAAGGGTCATATTGGAACAAAAGTTTAAAAAGTGAAGGAAGGAAGCTCTCCACAGTGGAAAGCGGAGCCCAAGTGGGTTTCCATTTATACAGTTGAATCCAAAAACTTTATGAGAAACTCCTCTCATCTCTGTAGCTGTTTGAATAACTCATCCTACCAGTGAAGCTGTTTGCACAACTCCCCTTATCTTATGAAGCTATGGGTATATCTTTAGGAAAACCCAAAATACCACTTCTCTTGTTTGTATAGCTGTGGGTTTGTTTTAGGTAAGAACCCTCCTTCCTACACAAGTTTCCACAGAACCCACTGTGAACATGTCTGAAAATGAGAGAAAGCTTTTTCTTGGGAGCCGTTAATCACACAAAGACCAGAAGGCTTCTGTTCTGGACCCTGCCTGCTTATCTGTGCAGGTACAGTCTCAGATTTCCCCAGGCTGCTCAATTTTTGCCAGTAGCTGAGATTTTTCAGGCAGGCTGCTTTTCTGAGGACTAGCCTTAGCTCTCTACCTGATTTTTCCTTTTCTTCTGCCTCAGTATGACACTGAATTCTCTTCTGCCTCCCACTTCCACATTTCAAGACCATTTTGTTTACATTGAGCCTAACAAGGTAATACAGGATTATCTCCTATTTTAAGGTCCATTGATTCACAACCTGAATTTCCCTTTGCCACATAATCTAACATATATTCATGTTTTAGGAATTGAAATGCACATTTTTTTAGAAACTCCTGTGAATCATTCTTTTTTTATTCTTCTGTATTGATTTTCATCGATCCATCTGTGATAAGGAATGTTTTTGTTAGTGTTGTTTTTGGCTCTTGGTTGATAGCTCCTTTGTTTTTTTATCAGCTCATCAATATTCTGATAGAGAAAGTTCTACAAGGGTATTTTTATCCACCTTTCTACAGAAGGTGCAAGAATTTCCCTTGGGTCAATTCACTTTTTACTGAGAGTCTTATTGAGTCCCCTTATCAGATCTTTGGCTCAAGATCCAATTGAAATGCTCAATTCTTAGGTCAACTTTTATTATTTAGCCAGAATTTATCCAGTGAAACTTTACAATACCCTAGTGAAATATTATTTTACATTTAGTGTCTTCTTTAATGATAGTTTCTTTTCTTAGACTGTAGCCCAGGCTGTAGTGTAGTGTAATGGCGTGATCTCGGCTCACTGTAACCTCCGCCTCCTGGGTTTATGCAATTCTCCTGCCTCAGCCTCCTGAGTAGCTGAGACTACAGGTGTGCGCCACCACGCCCAGCTATCATTTTTTTTTTTTTTTTTTGTATTTTTAGTAGAGATGGGGTTTCATCACGTTGGCCAGGACAGTCTTGATCTCCTGACCTCGCGATCCGCCCGCCTCGGCTTCCCAAAGTACTGGGATTGCAGGCACGAGCCACCACGCCTGGCCAATAGTTTCAATTTATGAATGTACAAAAAATATAATAGCTAGAATAAAGAGACACTAACATTTTTCTTTGTTTTATTCTATCTGAATTGTTTCATTTATAATGACTACATCTTCCAAAATACCATGTGCCATGATTATCACCATCCCTATGTTTTCCTTCACCTTCATCCTCATACTTCTCCTTTCTGTTTTTTTGTCATGTTTTCCTTGGTGTTCAATTTCTTAAATGAATATAGAGAGATATGGGGAAAGAGCAAAATAATTGCTTTCTTCAAAATAGTGTATTTACAATTAAAAAATCACTATTCAAGTTTCTGATTGATATAGACACAGGTTAGTTAGCACACCTCTCCCTTTTTATGGATCATATCACGTCCCTTCCAACAAATTGTTAGCACTTCTCTATTTCATGCGGTAATACATGAAGAGTTTATTGATATTGTTGTTTTCATTCCTGCTTTTTCAGCCATACAGTTAGTGGAAACTCTAGGGTATAAAAATTGAGGTTATATGTTTTGTTTTTATTATTTTAGTTTGTTTTCCTATATGATTTTTAGCTGGGAATTTCTTTGGGTGGCAAAGGTAATTTAATTTTAGGTTTAGGTTGTATTATGAGTTCTCTTTTTTATTTTTTGTTTTATTTTTGATTAGTGTAAGCATAGAGAAAAGTAAAGGCTTTTTTTATAATTGTGAACCATAAGGGACCTAAATTTATGCTATAATCAAGCATGTCATAGACAATTTGTTTATGTATATTATAATATGCATATTTGCTATGTTTTTGCAAATGTTTTAAATATCTGTGCTTGGTTATTGACTTGTAGCTTTAGAGGGATGACAGATATATAGATCTTCAAATAAAAAAGAAACAAACTAGTCAAATGGAAAGTTACAGTCACAAATTTGAACAGAATGCCTTAAAAAATTAAATAGGTGTTAAGTTCAGGTAGTTGGTTACCAGTAATTCTTGAGCTTTGTAAAAATTACAAAAATTTAAAAAAGCTGTTACTGTCCAAAGCAGAATACTGAGCTCTATGGATCATTGGAGTAAACTAGATAGGCTATTATAAATCTCTTATGGAGTATGTGTGGCCTACATAATATAGGTTAAATTATTAAATATCAAAATTACAGAGAATCAGGCAACAGACTTTTAACCCTAGCTGTTTTGCTTGAAAAAATGTCTGAAAGTTGTACATAACAAGTGGTAATGGAATATTGACTTTTTGAGTGCACTGAAGACTGATAAACATTTAAATAGGAAATTAAAATATTTTTCCTACCTTATATAGATATATCTTTAATACTCCTTCACACTACAGCTTGAAGGGCTTTTTTAGCAATATTGTATAAAAATCACCTTGGCATTAATAAAAGGTATGTGCTTTGATCCAAAGTGGAGTTGGGTGTAGTTCACAGATATGTAAATTTTAAAAAAAGGAATAGATCTGATGGAAACAATACTTAAGTATATATGTATATATGTATGCATATGTGAACATGAATATTTATGCATAAATATGGAAAGTATATACATATACACACATAAATATGCAAGCACATATATGTCTATACTCCATTCCAAGGTATCAATTTTTTGTTGTTGTTTTAAAAGCATTTGAACTCACATATTACTGACTTAATTGGCCTTTTAGGCATTTTATGGAAAATTGTCGACATCTGCAATGAGTCCCTCCCTTGGCATACACCTTGGGTAGCTATTCCTGAAGGATTTCAGAAGAAATCTTATTCTTGAACAGTAAGATTTATGGTTAGATCTCCTACCAATTACACTGCCATTTACCTATGTTCAAGCTTACATAAGTATAGATCAAGGTAAAATAACTGAGTTTAATATTTTGAGCTATACAGACTTTTGCCTTTCCATCCTCAGAGCTGTAGATTCTAAGATGTCTGACTGGTCATTTACCAAGACCAGTGTATTAAGCATTCTCCTGAGGAAGGAGCTGAAAATGTTAATTTTTGTAGGGATGTAGAACCTGTGGAAACAGTTTCTGGTCTGTATTGGACAATCTTTGTAACATTTGACCTTTTAGAATCCCATATCTGCTGCCCTTATACCCCTAAGTAAGCTTCAGAAGTCCTGTAAGTCCCAGCGTTACTTGAAGTCACATGGTATGTTTAGAAGGGTGGATTTTCATTTATTTGTGTTTTTTTAATTGTAGTTGTCATGAAACATTCTTCCCAAAACAAAGCTTGGCATAAAATACTGTCTTATGGCTTATCTATAGAGTCCCACACTGCTGTGTAAACCATACAAAAATTTAAAAAATCAAATATAGAGAGATTATAATCAATAATAAGCTATACCTTTAGGGAGCCTCAAGATGTGAATCTAAATGTTAGATTACATGACATAGATTTTACTATTTTCAAATAACTAAAAATATTTTATCTGTTATTTTAAGTGGTGAAATTAGTTTGTATTCGTTTATATTTCTTTCTTATAAACAAAAACTATCATTTTTCATGCACAGCCACAATGTTTTATTTAAGATGTGGAAACCTACATTTTATTTAAAGGTATCTTGATGTTTATTTTCATCATATGATGGAACAATATGAGAAATTAGTGATATTATTTTTATCATCTCCAAGAGAAAGTTTACCATTTGCTCAGTGTTAAATTTGTTATTATCAGTTTGAGTTTATCAGAACGAGAAAGCAATGATTTGGCTTCAAAATTGTATTTAAAAGATTTAGTATTTAGCACAAAGCAACCACTACTATAAGACCATTTGACCACATTCTTGCTGTATTTTGTTTCACAACATGGAAAATATCCTCATTCTAAAAAACCAAGCAGAAAAGTTTGACTTAAAAGAAGTTACACCATTTAGTGACTGGCATGTTTTATTCACATATTTACATCTCTTCAACTCTATCATATGTTTTGAAAAGTGTTTAAAAATTGAAAGTCATAAAATAGCAATCATTTACAAATCTGCTCATTTATGGACTGCATAAGAAATTAAAATAAAATCTGAAAGCCTTGTATAGAGGAAGTATAGACTGTGAATGAGATAATTCAAGCTAATGAATGTTCACTATGAAGCCAAAGCTCATAGAGTACTTATGCCTAAAATGTTTACACTGTTGATAGCACATCTGAGTTCACCCTCTAAGTATTTTGTTGTTGATGGAAGTAGACTATTATTACTTAAGATATAATAATGTTTTCATTTTACAGGAGATACAAAGGCTTACAATGGATACACAAGATTATACAAACGCATCTGGGATATGCAGCTCATCCATGGTGAAGTCCTATTTCTAGCAATAACACTGTTGCCCATAGTGAGGCTGAAAATGGAATATGAATACCTTAATAGTTTTTCTTTAAGTTGCATAGCTATTATGTAGTAGAACCAAGACTTGTACTCAGGTTATCTAACTCTAAATTTATATACCAATCACAAATACAAGTAAGCGGCCAGACAGATAACATAAATAAGAAAAGTAAACAATATTAACTTGATTGAAAAACTGAAAATGCATTTTGCATATACAAAATAAATGAGAACATAATGCATTTCCAAAAAGCAATATGTCTCTCCAACTTTTCTTAAAATACATGACTCCACTGTTTCCCCCTATTTTGATAGAATAGTGAAATAATTATTGCACTTTTCCCTTTACTATAATACAACCTAGAAAACAACATGGTACTGTGTGTAGAAAATCCTAAGAAATGAACAAGAAAATCCACTGGGAGTAACAAACAAGTTTAACAAACTCAGTGGATGTAAGACCAGTATACAAAATTCAACTATGTCTTGTTATTCTAACAACGAACAATCTAACATAAAATTAATAAAACAATTCTAATCAAAATAACACTGGAAAACAAAATAGTTAAAGCAGTGCAGGAGTTGCATAATGATAATTATAAAACATTGCTGATAGAAATTAAAGATGTATAAGTGGAGAGATATTCCATGTTCATTATAACCGAGATGACATTGAGAGTTGTAGATTCAATACAATTTCTAACAAAATATCAAGATAATTTTTAACATAAATTGACAAGCTAATTTTTCAACTTACATTAAAATGCAAAAAGCCAAGAACAGCCAAAACCATCTTGAGAAAGAAGAATAAAGTCAGAGGATTCACCTTTCCCTACTTACTGTATTATAAAGCTACAGAAATCAACAGAGTGTGGCTCTGGCATAAAGATAGAGTTACAGATCAATAGAACAGAATCGAGAGTATATTTTAAAAAAAACCTTTGCATTTATAACTAATTTTGACCAAGATGAGAAAATGAGGAAATAATAATGTTTTCAACAAATAATAGCAGTGTTTGAACAGTTGGACAACCACACGTAAAATAATGAAGTTAAACCTTTCCCTCTCCCCTACATACAAAAAAAAAAAGCTCAAAATGGATCAAAGACTTAAATATAGTAGATAAAATTATAATACTCTTAGAAGAAAATGTGAGAGGAAATTTGTATGACTTTGGATTAGGCAATGGTTTCTTAAACATAAAACCTGTTAAAAGAAAACTTTTGACAAATTAAATTGAGCAGAGTTTATTTGAGCAAAGAATGATTCATGATTAGGGCTGCACTCAAAACCCAAAGAGGTTCAGAGAGCTCTGCTCTGTAATATGGACACTGAATATTTATAGACAGAAAACAAAAATGAAGTACAGACATACCTTAATTGGTTACGGCTAGGCTGTTTGCTTATTTGGATATGGTCTCACCAGTTGGCTGCCTGTGATTCACTGAGCTTGAATGCTGGTGACTTGCTCAGGAACTGTTATCTGTTACAAAAATTGGACTCATAAGTGAAGTTTCTCTTTGGTTACATGTTAAGTTAGGTTGCACTTTGTTGCATAAAAATTCAAAGTGTGAATACAGCCTCAGTCTAATGGCATACTGCTTACATAACACACCTAAAGCACAAAGAGCAACATCAAAATAATTTGGGCATTTTTAGTATTTTAAAAAGAAATTGTTCTTAAATGGGCACTATCATGGAAGCAAAAAGGCAATCACAAAATGAAAAAAGTATATTTTCAAATTATATAATCAAAAGGTCTGTTATCCAGGATATATAAAGCGCTTTTACAATTCAATAGTAAAAGAATGTGTAACTATTAAAAATGGGCAAATGATTTGAATAGACATTTCTATAAATAGAATATACAAGGAATTAATAAAAAGATAAAAAGATGTTCAATATCATCAGACATCACAGTAATGTAAATCAAAACTACAATGAGATATCACTTCACACCTGTAAAATGAAAACATTATTATATCTCACAGTAATTCCAAGTACCAATTCCCTATTAACATCCCCCTTTCAGAGATGGGAAAATGGCAGAAAAGACAGACTAATTGTTTTGGCTGGGGTCATAGGTTGATTCAAAGCAGGGTATGGACTGAGATATTTTTTTTCTTTAAATCTTAGCAAGTAATTTGAGCCTTTCAGGAATATCAACTAATATAAAGGCTGGGTCAGTCCTTGTTTCAAGGAGATCTTCAAAAACAAAAGAGAAGTTTTACAGTTGTAGAGTGAAAATGTTTTGGGTTAAAGTCTTTCTGTTTTTTTAAATTTTATACATTTTTTTTCTTTTTTTTAAATTACACTTTAAGTTCTGGGGTAAACTTGCAGATTGTGCAGGATTGTTACATAGGTATACACATGCCATGGTGGTTTGCTGCATCCATCCCCCTGTCATCTACATTAGGTATTTCTCCTTATGTTATCCCTCCCCAATCCCCCAATCCCCAGCTATCCCTCCCCGCGCTCTCCCACTGCATAACAGGTAACAAAAGCCAAAATAGACAAATAAGATCTAATTAAATTTAAGAGCTTCTGTGCAGCAAAAGAAACTATCATCAGAGTGAACCGGCAACCAACAGAACGGGCAAAAAAAATTTTGCAATCTACCTATCTGACAAAGGGCTAATATCCAGAATCTACAAAGAACTTAAACAAATTTACAAGAAAAAAATAACCCCATCAAAAAGTGGGCAAAGGATATGAACACTTTTCAAAAGAAGACATTTATGCAGCCAACAAACATATGAAAAAAGCTCATCATCACTGGTCATTAGAGAAACGCAAATCAAAACCACATGAGATACCACCTCGTGCCAGTACAGTGGAGATTATTAAAATATCTGGAGACAACAGACACTGGAGGTGATGTGGAGAAATAGGAACACTTTTACACTGTTAGTGGGAGTGTAAATTAGTTATTTTTTTTTTCTATTTTAAAATGTGTTCCTTCAGTTTTACTTTTCTTACAGTGGAGAAGTAATTAAATCAGAAATACATTGTTCAGAATCACTGTTCTAATATCAAACTTGATTTGAAGGTAGTGAAAATTAAGAATATAAAAAATCTGTACTTTATGAATAAGATAAAATGTTTAGATATACATATTAAATACAAGAAATACAGCAGGGCTTAAATGGCCTTATATATGTATACTCCTTCGAAGAGGAACAGAAAATTGCTTTTAGTTGTGTCATGTTAACTCAGTTTTTCCACCTGATAGTATTGAGACCACTGTTAACCCATCAGTTCCCAGATGGATCAATTGGATCTGCTCTTTCCATGACAGAATCTGCACACAGAATCCTTAAATATTGCCTAGTCAAATAGCTGTTATTGGTCACATGGAGTTGTGAGAAAGAAAGATAATGTGTCCTACTTAGAGCTACCTAGTTCCCTTGAATGAAGACAGTTTGTTCTCACTGATGACTATTTCAGAAATATTAACTGGTTATAGCAAAGATAGCAAATACTTATGCATAAGCCCATCTTAACAATTTTACTTTAAAATGTGATAAATAAATGCTGGTATTAAAGTCCCAAAAAGTGATGTGTAAGCCTTGTTTGCTACACAGTTTGATCTCTGTTTATCTTAGGAATCAAAATGAATTCTAAAAAGCAATTAAAGAATAAAGCCATTTGATCTTTAATAGACATGCTCAGGCCACTTACTTGTTAATAATTGATTTCAATTAACCAGTCCATCAATAAGTTTTGATTATTATCGGCATATAAAATTTTATGATAGTATTTTCAATTGCATTAACACTAGGAAGGAATTTAGTAAGAACAGCACAATAAAATAAATTGTGGAGTAAAAAAAATAGTAATTACTAGTGAAGAAGCAGAAATTCTGGAGACAAAACCATCTTAGTGAAATGCCACTGAACATCAAGAGTTCATTGTGTTTGCCACAATATTAGTAGAAAATTAACTTTTAGTATTTCCCATGAGCCAAAGAAATGCTTTATTCAAAATATGTTTTCATTTTAACTGATTTTGAAATTGCTAACAGGAAATTGTAGAATGAATCTGGGGGGAAAATCATAGCTCTAGTGAAAGCAGTAAAAGAGGATTAAAACTTTTCATAAAATTTGATGGAGAAGTTGTTTTTAGTATAATACAAGATAAGTCATAATTTCAGATGCCTTAGCATGTCAGTGATTCTGTGTCAAAAGACCCAAGCAAAACTAATATTTGGTTGGGGAAGCATGGTCTCTGAAAATGGACAGACACTCTTGCGACATTCACCTTCTAATTGTCATACATCACACAAGTTACTTAATTATGAAGAGTTTTGTTTTTCTTATTTATAAAATAAATATAATAATATATTCTTTATAACGTTATTGTGAAGATTTAATCAAAGTTCATGTAAAACTCTGTCAAGCATGAAGGTTGCTTGCTTAATATTAATTAGAATTGATATTGGATTTAATGTGAATATTTGTATTGGTGTTATTGGTGTTAGTATTAATCTTTTATTGGTATTAGTATTAGTTTCAGTGCCACTATCAGTTTTAGTATTAATCTTATGGTTATCATTTCTTTTCTTGCTTATAATTATAATCACAGTGTTTCTAACTTAGATGACACCTTAGGGTCATTTAGTCCAATTACCTTATAGTGTAGGATTCCTGTCTACAAGATTCACAGCTGGTATTTTCAAACATAATATTGCATTTTGTAACTATCTCTATCATTTTTTGTTGATTTTTTAAAAGTTTTGGGATCTTTTTCCCACAAATCTAGAAATGAGTAAATGTCAAGTTTAACTTAAGTAAAAGAAAATGAAAACATAATTGACATGTAGAAATTATAATCAGTTCTGAAGGAAATCTATTACATAGAGCCACAAATATTCCATTTTAAAATTTATTCAGTTTTTTTGGTCTGTAAACTAATGATTAAATTTAAGCTTCTCACTTCACATTATCTTAAAAATCATGATTTATCTCTCCTTTCTAATTTTTTTTTCTGTAGTACATTTTTGTGTCTGTCCCATGTCACTTTCATATGTCAAGGATGCCATTATTTGTTATTTTCACAGCAGGCCCATTTTTGTCTCCTCTCATGTGCACTTTAATATTTAACAAATATTATATGTAATAAATGCAATTGGATGCTCATAAGCTGTTGCTGAAACTATCGTATTGAGATGACCTATTATTTAATGGTTTACTTGGTGACAATCTTGTGTTACTAAGGTGTTGGCTTATTCACAATGTTTCTGTTTTAATATTTCAAAAAATGAGCTCCAAGGAAATATAGGCTAACCATAGGAAATCTGGAAAATAAAAAGCTCACAAACTTTTCAAAAAAATCATCTATAATGTCTCTTAAAATATTGCTTTATAATTTTCAATTTTCCCTAAATATATTCATGCATATAATTCTGTATGTGTATTCACCTAATTACTATACATATTTAGAATCATGCTGTACATGAAGAATTATTTTGAATTGTCCTCTTATATGCCTTAAAATATAAGAGTTAATAATTTGAAACTAGACTACCAGGATTTTCCACGCAATAGTTTTATAAAATTGGTCATGTGATATGAGAATGTTTCAGTGCCTCAGTTTCCTCATCTGTAAAATAGGAAGAATAATGGTCATACCTATCCCATAAAGATTTCACAAAGATTAAATTCATTATCATATAGAAAGTACTTCTGCCAGTGCCTGTTCTGTGAAAAAGGTCTGGAAAAGTATGAGTTGTCAGTACTCATATGGCAGCATTACTATGTCAAAATTGTATTCTATGGCATACAGTTTTCAAAGATATATAATGCTTATATCAGTGTAACCCAATGTATCTAACCAACCTCTTATCATTTGAGCATTTCTGATAGTTCTAATTTTTCACTACATTATTACTATAATGAGCATCCTTGTACCTAAATGGCTCCTCACATATCATATATCAGGCACAAATATCTATGGATCTCTCAAAAATGGCTGAGTTCCCACCTGATTATTCTACAGCAAATCATACTGATTCTAAACATCACCTATGAAGAAGAGATTACTATCATATTTTTAAGGTTTAATTGTAAATATGGACTGCCAGACTGATTAGATAAATTTTATTAATTTAGGGACAGATGGTTTGAAACTATTGACTTTTCCACAAGTATACGTTTAATTTCCCTATATAAACAAATCTTCACACATATTTGGAAGTTGTATCTTATATAGGTTATCTCATTTTTTATTAAGTACATTCCTATTGCTTTCAGAAGATCTATGTTTGTTGTGCTGAATTATTCCTTTTTTGCCTTCTGTGGGAAATATATTCAAGCTTAGTACTAATTGTTTTGTTGTTGTTTTTCATCTCATCTTTCCCTGAACGTAAGGAGTTCACGTAGAATTATAATGTTGCAGATAATTTGAATATCCCTATTGGATGATGACTATGAAAAATTATGAAATGCTTTAAATATACTGACGCATCCACAAGTATGCAAAAGTATATATATTGCTCTATGCATGTACTATCATATAGTCAAATCAATAATGCAAAAATAGAAGCTATTATAAATTATTAGATGCAATACATCATCACTTATCATGTAATAAATTACATACACTTCTGTTTTCTACAGTGTCTGCCTTAATTTTGTAGTACCAAATAAAAGTGAAATTGTCTTAGCCTTTCTATTTAGGATCTCATTTAACAAGAAATTTTGATGGAAATTTGGGGATAAACATGTTTATATATATATATATGCATATTTTCAGAAAAGCATGAATTTGTCAGAGTTCTATAAGCATAATTTAATGAAAGACAAATAACATCTGAAACAAAATGATGTATTCATATAGATTTTATATTCACATTACATGATGTTATCTTTACATCAATCAATTTAACAGGCAAGAAATTTTAATATTGTTTTAAAAAAAACTTGCCTGAGGTTACAAATACATTTGCTGTCAGGGCTCATGTGCTTCTTGATTCTATGACCAGTGCTCTTTTCACTATATCACCTGAGAAATGTATAGTTTATATTTTTTCATGTTTTACTACATTAATCTGAAAGCTACCCAGTTATTTCCACAAAGTGTAGTGTTATTCAAATCTTTATCAAAACCCTAAGCAAGACTTTGGAAAAATTGTGGATGAATAACTGAAGAAGGAATTTTTTAAAGAAATGGGGAATTATTTGACATTAAGAAGAAAAAACTGTCAAGTGTTACAGAGACCTATACACTGCTTTTGGAAAAAAGGTATGAATTAACCTTTATATTCCATGATGCTCGTGGAGGAAAAGAAAGTCTTTATACCTAATATATTCTACTGAGCTATTCTTATTACCTGAATTTTCTAAACTGTATGAATTGCCTTGAGCTCTATGTAGAAGGTGTTTATTAATGAAAAATTGGTTGGGGGAAGCAGCAAAGAAGAAAGGACTTACAGAGTGCCTACATAAATTGGTTATGAGTAACATATAAACTGGGAACAAACCACAGCAAACTGCAGGAGGCCTCTGGGGAGGCAAACTTCTCCATGCCCCATGTTCTGGTGCAGGGTGACCTAGGCTCTGTTACCATAAACATTGTGCTCAAGGACGTAAAACCCCTTTGTAGCACTCAGATGTAACCAGACTTGTAGGCCCCTTGTAAGGCCGAGATCCACCAGCTGCACATAGATAATAGGCTAAAGATAACTGCATGTTCTTGTTTTGTGAAACTCCCAAACTGTCACTGTTATCAATGTTTAGAATGACACACCAGTTCCGGCTCACTGATTCAGTTCTGGCTCACCGATTCACCCCACTATCATGTCACCCTCTCCTCACCATCATTCCACCCCTACCCTACAGGTCAAAGTGATTGTATCCAATAAATAATGTGGTGAACCTAATCTCAGGGCCTTCACTCCCACCAGTAAAAAGTGATGGCCTCCTGGTCCCACTCTTTGCATTCTTAATCTCTCTTTTTCTCAATCCTTTGTCACCGCTGAACTCAGCGTACCCACAGGTGATGTGGGGGCTGGTTCCCTACAAAAATTACAAAATAATTCTCAGCAATTATAGGTTACAATTACATAAAAATAGTTCCTAAGTAGTTCAACATAATCAGGGATTGTGCCGTGAACACACAGAAGTAAAAATGAAAAGTGGCCATTTTAAGGAGATTCTATATTGCAACTTTAAATGTGTTTTCTCAAAGGTAATCACAAACACTTTTTTATTTTTATTTTTTGTGGTACACAGTAAGTACATGTATATATTTATGAAGTCCATGAAATATTTTGATACAGGCATGTAATGTGAAATAAACATGTCATGGAGAATGAGGTATACATTCCCTCAATTATTTATCTTTTGAGTGACCAATAATCCAATTACACTTTCAAGTTATTTTAAAAAGGATAAATTATTTTTTACTATAATCACCCTATTATATATTCTTAAAATTCAAATAAGTAGAATATTGTTCAACTGTTAGTCTAAAGAAAGCAAAATATACTACAATAAGCAGATATTTGCTGAATTTTAAAAAGAAACCAAATGGACAGCCCAGGAAAATTGAGATTAGAAATTGATATTTATGTCAACTGATACTTCAGAAAAAATCAGTTGAAATTTATTGATTTGTATCCAATAACTGCTATATGCAAGTGCATGAAACTAACATTCATTTTCTGTTAAATATGTTCCACACAGTGATAGAAACTATGTTATTAGTACTAATACTTAATAATGTTCACAGCTCTTGGAGGTAGGTAATATTATCTTGATTATACGTCTATCTGAGAAAACTGGGACTCAGAGAAGTGAGGAAGCAGTTTATAAACCTTCATGGCTTTCAGACAATCCATGAAGCAGTTATTCAAAATATCCAGTTTACAAACAGTGAACCCGAAACCCAGAGAGGTTTTGAAATCTGCAAAAGGTCACACATAGAGATGCTACATTGTTTGAAAACAACTCAAAATTAAAGCTTGATTTCATTTACCTACCAGTGGTACTTCTACTTCAGCATGCATAAGAGTTATCTAAACAGATATTGCTAAAACAGAGGTAGATGAGCTCTATCCACAGAGTTTTTGAACAAGTAAGTCTGGGGTGAGACCCAAGAGTTTGTATTACTAAATAGCTCTTAAGTGATGCTGCTCTTTTCATTCCAGGGACTATGCTTTAAGAACTGCTCTGGGAATAGTGGCTAAGGGTAACAATGGAGTCAAATAGAGTTTAAATTGAACAAATGGATTGAAAAGAGGAAAGGTATATTGTCAGAAACATAATGGTCAATTAAAAGCTTCATGGGACAGACAAAAGAGAGTCATACATAGGATTCTTAGATTTTATCATAGGCATGACTCGAGTTGAGAGAATGGAGTAAGGCTCCCTATTTCTTTTAACTTTTCCTTCATTTTATCAGAAACAGTATAATTCATTCAGAGTGAAGTTATTTTATATGGCTTTTTAATTATTCTTTTTATTTTGAAAGCTACATATCTTATCTTTAGCAATAGAGAGTAATGCCACTGAATTCCTTAAGGAATTGTTTTATTCATTTTTTGTTCTTTTCATTTCTTGTTGTCATTTTAATCCCATTTCATTTTAACTGACAGACAAGCATCATTTTCTCCCTTGATGGTAGAAGGATTGAGTAAATTGGATTTGAGATGTTTAATTTAGTCAATTTACAGACAAATTGACTTGATAAGTAGCAGGGTAGTGTGGTGCAGTCCAAGAGCAACAACAGCAACTGGAATAAATTTGTGGACATAGATTAAGATTTTTTTCAAGGTCATGGCACAGAATTCCTTTGGAAAAGAAGTAACAGGATGCAGACAAATAAGAAATATTAAAACCCTGTACCGGACAGAGTAACAATACAAGAATGACTATAAACTCTAGCCAATACCTATTGCCAATTGATGCTGGGGGAAATTGTGACTTGAAAATATTTTATATATAAGTATATAACTGTATTTCATTATTTTCTGTAAATGCATTGAATTATGGATGGAAAAAATTGTAGTCAATATAGGGAGTCATCTATATTTTTTGCTCAGTGTTCAGAATATTGGTAAGTGGGTTTTATATTAAATCAAGGGAGTATACAACCTATCAACTGAAGGCCAGAAAACTATATACATATATATATATATATATATATATATATATATATATATATAGACATAGATATAGATATAATGGTGGGGGGAGATGGGCATTCTTAACCATTTCTGAGCCATGACAATCTGGTAAAGCATGGGTGTCCAATGTTTTGGCTTCCCTGGGGCATATGTCAAGAAGAATTGTGTTGGACGACACATAAAATACACTAACACTAACAATAGCTAGTGAGCTAAAAAATAAAGGTCAGTGCATCATTTTTGTGATACCCACCACCACAGACAAGCAAAAAAGTCCTTGCATTCAAAGAATTGGACACAGCTGACTGTCAAGTAAAGCATATAAATTTCTCAGACTAATGTTTATAATAGATAAAAAAGTAGATAAAATATTGAAGAAAAATTATATTGAATTACTCACTAAATATTATAAACTTTATTAGATAATATACATGTTTATTAATACATCAATAACAAAATAATATATATTAAATATAAGCAAGTTCAAATTATTTTTTAACCTTTTACTGTGATAGTAGATTCTGCTTAGCTTGAATAAGACCATTAACATGTGGAGTCACCTACTTTATTATGGACATCTAATTTGATTTTAATTTTTATTTTTATGGTTGCAAAAACAGAAAATGTCTATTTGCAAAGATATATTATTGAACATGATATTAAACTTTCATATATATATATATATATATATATATATATATATATATCTTTAGAATGCAAGGACTGGTTTGTCACAATGAACATTAGGACTGTCCAAGGCTTCCTGAGTAAAATTCCAGTTGTAAAGAGTTCTTTCTTTCTAACAGCAGTGAGCTCATCTTTGGCTAGTTCAACATCATTGATACAGTTTATATTGGAAGAAAGGATTGCAAATCTATTATTCATCTTTAACACTATCAATGCAGAAATACCTTTTTAAAATGTTCTGGTGTGTTTCTAGGTCTTCGTAAATTTCTCTTTTCAAATAAATTGATAGTACATAATATATAACCATTCAATTATGTTAAAATATTTCCCTCAGAATCTAAAATTCGCAAGTATGTCTGACTCTACTTTTCCTTTTTGGCAGCTTAGTCAAGAAAGCTTGAAATTTTTCAGAAGCATCCATATGGTGACTTCAGAATTTTTAATGATTTATCTCATTCATGTGGTTAAAAATATCTGTCAGGTAAATCAACCAATAGATAGAATGCTATCTTCCAAAGTGATCCAAGAGTAAGGTTTTTTTCAAAAAAAGTAAAATTTCTCCATGTAATTTGAGCCAGAATAGTAAGGCTTGTCTTGAAATCCACTGAATTTCCATATGGCATAGTTGAATATAATATTATACTTATATTTTTAAAAAATTTAAATAAGGTGACTCAGAGATCTGCATCTGATTTTATTGATAACATTTACGGTTCTTGACAAAACTCCTTTCAGTCTTGTTGCAAAAGCTTTTGTTGCCAATGCATGTCTCTGTAAAAAGCAGTGTGTGACAACGACATAAGATGATTTTTTTTTTCACTGAAGTAGCAAAAGCAGATGTATTGCCAGTCATTGTAGAAGCTCCATCTGTGCAAAAAGTATGAAGATTTTTTTTCTTAGTCAAATATTTATTTGGCAAAATAACTTTTTTCCATTTCTAAGCATCATCAGCCCTTGCAACATCCAAAAGGGACGACTCAAAAAACACAATTTCTCTTTTCAAACGTGTCAGTATGCCCATTGTGAACAAAAACAAGCTGTTGGCTACATTGAGAGGTGCCTATTGTTTTATCCAGTTACATAGTGAAAGTGAATGTTGAGGATGCCCATTCTTTGATGACCTTCTTCAAAAACAAGTCACAGCATTTGAGTAAAAAACTACTTCTAAGTTTTTCCACTGTTCTGTTCAAAAACCATCTTGATCTCTTCCGGTGCACATAGCTGTGCTATAACTTTTGTAATACTGTGCAAGGAGAAACAGTGAGCAATCTCATGGCAGGTCTGAAAACAACTACAATTTTAAAATAATAATAAGCACAAATGATATTTTGAAACTGAAATGTTGATAGAGACAGGAGGTAGCCCAATGCCTAGGCAGATAGAGATGGGTCCCTGATGACACCCCACCTTCAAGACAAAAAAAGAGCCTGAATGCTAAAAGATCAGAGTGCTGGTCGCAGATGAAACCCAAAACCCAGAGTGAGACCTTTGGTTCCTTTTTGTCTGCCCTTTCTTGATTATTTCTGAATAACACCTTTTAACCAATCGAATGTTGCCTTTTCCAATACTACCTATGGTCTGCCGCCCCCCTGTTCTGAGCCATTAAAGGTTCAGGCTCACCCAAATTGGAAGGACATTCCTGCCTTCGGGTAGGGTGACAACCCCCACATCCCCTCTTAGCAGAAAGCTGGATCATCACTCAATAAAACTCCCCATCTTGTTCCCTCTTTGATTGTCAGCATGTGTGCATTCTTCTTGGACACTGCACAAGAGCTTGGGACCCACCAAGTACAGGTACCCAGAAAGACTCTCACAATGGCCTTTGGCCCTCACCAGCGGAAGGCTGGTGTCTCATGCAACAGACCCAGGGGCCTACTGAGCTGTTAACATACCACTGTCTATCAGGATGTGGATAGTAGACTTAAAAGAGTGAATTAGCACACTAGCACCCCCTCTGGGGCTTCAGGGTCATGAGCTTCCTTGCCTGGGCACCACCAGGTTCCCTTCAAGGTGACATGTGTGGTCTGGCTGTGGGCCCTACCGGATCCTGCACTGGCTCGCTCACAAGCTCCCTCCTTGCAAGGAGCTGATCGCGGCAGGCTAAGTAGACAGGGTGACCCTCCTATGAGTCCAGAAAAGGGGCCAAGAGAAAAATCCTGCATCATTTTGGGGACTCATCTGGGATACCTGAATGGTGCTTAAATGTGGACCTAGACTCTTCACTTTTTTCTGAGGCTTCTTCTCCTCGGACTTTCTTCTGAATGCAGATAAAGCACTGAACCTCTGACTAGCCTGTTGAAAGCAAATGGCACAGCTACAGAGGACAGGATGCAGCCCTGTCACCTCTTTCTCTTTAGGGTGAAAGAAATGTTGACTTTTTTCCTATCATGAAGGTCTAGCCATGTTTGTAGGAATAGAATAAGGTCTTAAAGCAACTGAAGGCATCTGGCTGAGGCCGCACCTTGGTGTTGCTGAAAAGCAAGCCCCTAGATGTATGTGTCTATGAGGGTGTGGCCAAAAGAGATTCCCAAAACTTTCTGGGAGTTTTCTTTCTTTTTTCACGGTTTGAAATGGCTCCTACCTCTTTTACAATGTTAAGGGTGTTGCTGCAAACTGCAGACATATTACTAGGTACAATGAGCATTCAGCCCAGCCATCACATGTACAATTCAAAGCAACAGGGTTTCCATCTGGCAAGGAAGATACAGTGATTAAGAGTTTTTCTCCTGTTGAAGGAATCCATTTACATAAAGCAAGAGGCTTTTTCCCCATGTAAATTTCCTTGCAGGTCAATCACTTGCATGATAAAAGCTTGTGTCTGATTTTCCACAATTTCTGTGCTTTCTGTACAGAAGGAAAGACTCACTCAGGGCAGTCTTAGAAGATTTGAGGCTCAGTATGTGCTTCTGGATCTGGGAGTTAGAATCCCTGAGTTCATTGTTTTTTTTTCATCACTTTGTCCAGCAAACATAGAAGCAACCGATCTAATTCATTCCTCACTTCTCTATGTTTGGTCAAAGGTGTTATGTATAGAGTCATTAAACTCCTTGCCTCTCACAAGCAGTGAATCAGGAGTATCAAATGCATTTATTTAGCCGAAATCTCTAAACAGTTATGCCAAGGACTATCAGTGTTCTCTCTACTATTAGAAGTAGAGTTCTTAGCATTTCTGGGCCTAATCATATTAAGCAGCCAACTCCAGAAACCCCAAACCAACTAAAGAAATTCATCTTTAAAATTCTGTTCCTCTAGAACCACTCCTGGTGCCCAAATCTATATTAAACAGGGTTCCCTAAAGGGAAAGAACTAATAGGATAGATAAATATATGAAGGGGCGTTAATTAGGAGAATTGACTCACATGTTCACAAGGTGAAGTTCCACAATAGACAATCTGCAAGCTGAGGACCAGGAAGCCGTCCAAGTCTCAAAACCTCAAAAGTAGGGAAGCTGACGGTATAGTGTTTAGTCTGTGTCTGAAGGCCTAAGAGCCCCTGCCAAATCACTAATGAAAGTCTGAGAGTCCAGAAGCTGAAGAACTTAGAGTCTGATGTTCGAGGGTAGGAAGTATCCAGCATGGGAGAAATATGGAGGCCAGAAGAGTCAACTAGTCTTTCTTTCCATGACTGCTTTTATGCTAGCAGCTGATTAGATGGTGCCCATCCAGACTGAGGGTAGGTCTGCCTCTCCCAGTCTAGTGATTCAAATGGGAATCTCTTTTGGCCACACCCTCATAGACACATACATCTAGAAATAATACTTTGCATCCTTCAATTAAATAAAGTTGAGACTGAATATTAAGCATCACACCCCCCTGCCCCCACATTTATGCTTTTTTTCTTCCTTTTCTCCATGGTGCCAGGAGTTAACACATACATCACATACATGCAAATAAAGGGAGATTTTCTATGAGAGAGTTTTTTTTTTTTTTTTTCTTTTGGAAAGCATCTTACTAGGCCGGTTCTCCAATTCTCCCTTTTCTCTCTCTTGTTTGAGGAAGATCCAGATTCACACCTTCACTTTAGTATTTGGCTTATTATAAGGAGGCAGAAAAGAGCAGCCCTACTGGCTGCAAATTTGGCCAGGGCCACCTGGGACTTAATTTAAGTAAATCCATGCACTCCCCAAGGCACGTTTTTATTCTGAACTAAATTCTAAGCCTCAGGTTGCAGCCCTAGAAAGAAAATCTATGTTGGCTCTCAGAGTGGCCAGCCAGATCCCACACTCACTCACTCATGTATTCTCTCCTGCAAGTGGCTGAGCAAAGCAGGCTGAATAGATGAGGTGCCCTGCTGCAAGTCCAGCAAAGGTGCTAAAAGAAAAAAATCTGTATCAATGGTATGAAAAAATACAGACTATTTCTATTGGTGACAAAAATCACAGGATCTACTAACAATACTGTGGCTTGTTACCTACATTTACAAGAAATAAAAGAATATGGAATACCTAAAATTTACCCCTGGGTCTATTGGGGCTGTCTGCGGATTCTCACTCAAGGAGCCTCAATTAAAAGGGTTATCCATAGATGGAACTATTACTCATAATTACACTTGTTTACACACAGTGTCTTCAATATTCTGCAGGTGAATTATTAACATGGCAGTTATTCATGTGATTTTTTTCCTACTTTTTTTAGTGAGTTCAAGCATGAAGCAAATTGGCTTTCTGTTCTCTTATTTTATCTTGTTTCACTATTTCTCTCCAAGAATATTTTCAGATAGAAGGAGAAATGGGAAATTTAAAATCTCCTTCCATATTCAGACTTAGCATCTAACCAAAACACATTTAAAGACCTTTTAAGACCACTATAAAATGGATGAATTAGACAAATCATGAGCTTGAGATTGAAAGTAGTGAGAAAGAGTAAGGTGATTAAAAAAGTGATATATGAAGTGTAAGTAATGATGCAAAACAGAAATGGTGGAAAAAAATTAACTCCTTTGCAATTTTCTCACGATATAATTATATTCTGTTGTTTTAACTAGGCTGAATTTTGAGAATATTAACGTTATCCTAACTCAAATGTAAATATATTTTCTAAATTAAAAAATTCCTTGTGCAATCTCTTTACTTTGATAAATCATTTTCTCATCTATAAAATAGGAATAATATCTGCATGAGGGGATTTTTTAAAGTTCATGAAAATGTTATAAGATATACATTAAAATAACTTTTATTTCTCCACATAAGCTTTATCAATTTCAAGACACTTTTGTAAGTAATGATACCAGCCATTTAGTCCATTTCTAAAGGATTGGTGATCCTGGAAATTTAACCATGTCAATACAGTGTTGTTATATTATCAACTGAGGAAAAATAGATGTCCTTTAAGGATGTTATTAAGATTAGGAAACAAAAAGAAACCAGAAGAATCCAAATCAGAGCTGTATGATGGATGCCAAATTATTTTCCCATTGAAATTCTCACAAAATTACTCTTATTTTATGAGAGGGATGATCAAGAGCACTGTTGTGGAGAAAAGCCCTGGTAAAGTTTTTTGGGGTATTTTTGCTAAAGCTTTAGCTGACTTTCTCAAAACACTCTCTCAATAAGCAGATATTATCATTCTTTGGCCCTCCAGAAAGCCAACCACAAAATGCCTTGAGCATTTCAAGGAAATTTTTGTCATGGGGTTTGCTGCTGACTTGTCTGGTTTTTCTTTGACTGGACCACTTCTCCTCTTGGTAGCCATTGCTTTGATTGTGCTTTGTCTTCAGGATCCTTCTGGTAAATCTCTATTTTATCTCCTGTTACGATTTTTCAAAGAGCTGCTTCAGGCTCTTATTCTCATTTGCTTAAAATTTCCATTGAAAGCTTTGCTCCTGTCTGTAGATGACCAAAGTCCAATGGCTTTGACAGCCATGATGTGGAAAGTCTGCTCAATTTTAATTTGTTAGAATTGTGTATGCTGAACCAACTGAGAGGTCTATGGTGTTGTCTACTGTTTCTGCTGTTAGTTGTCAGTCCTCTTAAATTAGGACATGAAGAATATTTTTTTCCTTGAAAATTGGACAGTCAGCTGCTGTGGGATTCATCTTCAACATTGCCTCATCCCTTCTAAAAATGAGTTATTCATTTGAAAACTGCTGATTTCTTTAGGGAGATGTCCCCACAAACTCTTAATAAAGGATCACTGATTTCACCATCATTCCTTCCAAGCTTCAGCACAAATTTCATGCTTTTTCTTGCTTCTATCATTAGCAGAATCCACGTTGCTCTGATACGAACTCTTTTTAAACTGATGTATTTTCCTTCTTAGTGCCTCAAACTAGATCCTGTTCAGACATGTTATAAATAGTAAAAATTTATTTTGCTGCAAAAATTTGAAATATATGCAGTTTTTCATAGTTCACATTTTCCATGAACTTTTCTGAAAGCTTAATGGCAGTGGATTTAAGAGAGAATGAGAGAAGAGTAATTTGGGGCCCTAAGGATAGCCTACAGTTTCAAGAAATGTTGCTGCAGGTAGGAAGCAAAAAAATAAGACAATAACTAAAAAATGAGCCCAAAATAGCTTTTTGTTTGTTGTTAAGATTGTAGAACTAAGAGTATGCTTATATGTCAATGTGAATGCAGTAGGAAGTAAACCAATGTATAATGAAGGAGAAAGGGAAGAATTGTTGGAGCATTATTCTTCAGTAGGCACAAAAGAAAATCTAGTGCATACATGGAAGTTCTAGATATAAACAGGCACATGGATAGCTCATCTATATAAACAGGGAATATAAGGTATAGAGGCTAATTTGGTAGATAAATTTGGTAATGGGAGCCTGCAAAGTTTGTTTTTTAAAGCATTTTGGTATGGAAACTTTCAAATACATAAAAAAAGAAAAAAGATTACATCATTTTGCCAATATTGTTACATAAAAAAACACACTTTTTTGCTAGGCTACTATAATTTAAAAACTAGACATCATATTTCACTCATAAATTTTTCAGTGGTTATTCTAATAGATAGTTATGAATGGGACTTTTTCTTTGAACATAACCATCATATTATTTTCATGAAAAAAATTTAAAACATTACATAACATTAAAATTTCATTCCATCTTCAAATTTGACCAATTGTCTCAAGACTGTCTATTTACATTTCATTGTATAAATAATGATCAAAACGAGGTCCACATGTTGCATTTAGTTAATATACTTCTTTAATCTATTTTAATGTATAGCATCTTCTTTTTTAATATCACTTTTTTGTTGAAGAATTCAGGCCATTCATGCTCCAAAATTTTCTATATTCTGTATTTTTGCATTTCCATTCTTGTGATACTGTTCAATATGTTCCTCTTGCTTATGTGTTTTCTTTACACTAATAGTTGAATATGGATGACAGATTGATTCACATTTTATTCTGTTCCTTTGGCAAGAATGCTTAGTAGGTTTTGTTATGTACTTTTCACCGAATTAAACCATAATGTCTTATTGTTCCACCTCTATCTATTCCAAAATTGTTAATGAGATTACGTGGTGTCAATCTTCTCCTCTCATTATAAATACTAACTTTTCACCCAATAGATTAACACTCACTAATATTCATTGCTTAGATCCATTATTTCATTTAAAATTGCAAAATTGATATTTTTCAATTCTAATATTCTTTCTGTATTTATTAGCTGGAATTATTCCACATGAAATAACTTTCTATCATTAATTATTTCATTACCTTTCTCATAGTAAAGGCAGAGTAAATGCTTATTTTTCTTTACCAAATTTTCAAAGTAATGATTTGGTGCTTAGCAGCTTCTAATGATTATCTATGAGACTTCTCTTTGAAGAATCATTATAATTGCTTAGAATTTTAAAGGAAAGTTCATGTGCTTTAACACATTTTAGACATTAAATTTTTCATGCTCCAATTGTCTAATATTTAGGCAAAGACAGTGTCCTTTTAAACTGGCTTCTGTGTTCTTTTGAATTAATACCATTACTATTTTTAAGTTTTGTTCTATTTTAAGTAACAAATAATAATTGTATATATTTATGGAATAAAATGTGATATTTTGATATATGTATACCTTGTGAAATAATCTATTTGATAGTTTCCTTGCCTCCTGACACAATGATATCACCCAGACTCATGATGTGATTTTCCTGCTTCAGACATGGAAAAGACCATGGAAAGGACTTCTACGTCCCTTAGTGAGAAATGGTATGTAGCAATCACATTTTAGGCAAAAAGGAGGCTAATTATCTTTGGGTTTTCATTGTTTGTAGGATATCTCAGTCAACACAGGTAGAATGTTTCATAATTTTACAAAAATAAAATATAAATAGTGAATTCTTCTATTTTAACAATAGTATGGGACTTGCTTCTCTTCTTTGATTTCATATTTTCATCTTTTTTCTCTTACACCAAGAATATTTACCCTATGATATTAACATAACTAAGTATGTGACATTATACAATATATTAATAATAAATCCAAAGTAACAACACTGACATTTATATTAACAACAAGGTTACAAAATATACCTGAAGATTTTCTTGCCATTCTTAGACTATACGCCACTACAATATATAGAAAAATAAATAGCCTGTTTTAAATTAGTTTAAGCAATTCTTCTATTTATGATTGTAAGTATCTTAATATACAGTTATAATAATTTGTTTCACTTTGTTTTCAATTCTTAAGGTTTGCATTTTCCTCTTTCTAATTTGTTATTACAATTATGTAAAACATTTACAGGGTCCCAAAGGCAAAATTACAAAGAAAGTATATTCACTTTATGTTTTCCCTCCACCATAAAAATCATGTATTAGTTATGATCTAACTGCTCCATTGTTTTCTTTTTAATAAACAATATTTTGCCATTTGCTTTTTTAACATATTATAATCTAAGTATCATTCCATAACATAACGTGGAAACCTTCTTCATTTGCCTTTTTACAGATTCAGGGTATTTCATTGTGTGAATTTATTAAATTTATTTGACCTTACCCTTATTTGGGAACATATAGATTATTTCCATTCCTTTGCCATTAAAAATAGTGTTGTAATCAACGTGCTTATTCATATGTCTTTCAGTGTTTTTTGCTTGAGTAACTTTGGGAAGGATTTATAGAAGTGCATTTGCTGGCTCAAATGATGAATGCAGATATGTTTTGTTAGTTACTGCCAAATTTTCCCCATAAGGATTTCTTGCATTTTGCATTCATAAAAGCAATATACACGATTGTATATCTCTAATAAAATACGTTGTCCAGACCGGGTGTGGTGGCTCACGCCTATAATCCCAGCACTATGGGAGGCCGAGACGAGCACATCACCTGAGGTCAGGAGTTCGAGACCAGCCTGACCAACATGGAGAAACCCCATCTCTACTAAAAATACAAAATTAGCTGGGCATGGTGGCACATGCCTGTAATCCCAGCTACTTGGGAGGCTGAGGCAGGAGAATTGCTTAAACCCAGGAGGCCGAGGTTGTGGTGAGCTGAGATCATGCCATTGCATTCCATCCTGAGCAGCAAGAGTAAAACTCCATCTCAAAAAACAAAAACAAAAACGAAGCAAAAACAACAACAAAAAAAGTTGTCAAACATTAGTATTTTTGGTAATCTTATATATGTGAATAAATTGTAATCAATGTAATTTTTTTTGCCTTTCTCATAGTGAAAATACTGCTTAAGATTTTTTTCACAAGTTTCAGGGCCATTTTTTATTTTTTCTATTATCTGTCTGTTCATATCTTTTGCCAGTATTTCTGTTAAGATGTTGATAATATCAATTTGGAGGAAATCTTTATATATACAAATTTTAGCTCCTTGTCTTTAAGGCCAGAATTATCAATAGGCCTTCTGTTTGTATTTTATAATTGTATATGGTATTTTTACCATGCAAACTTTTAAAAAATTGTATTTAGAATAATGTTTCATTATCTTCATTTATTATTTCTAGATTTGGGGATCATCATTTGAAAGATAACTACACCTTCCTTTGATAAAGAAATTGACCCATGTTTTCTTCTAATACTTATATATTTTTATGTTTTACTTATAGATCTCTGATACATTTGGAATTTACATTGGTGCATCATATGAAGACTACACCTAATTTTATATTATTCCATATGATTATCTGGCTTTTAAAAATATCACTTGCTAAATTGTCCCTGTTTTCTCTACGTATTGGGGATTTTGTCTTCATCATTTATTCAATTTCCATATGAGCTTGAGTCAATTGGGGAAATTAAAAAATTTTATTTCATTAATCTGTCTATTGAAGCATCAAAGTCCAAGGATTTTAAAAGAAGTTTTCAATCTGTTTGAAGGTTTATTAGGGTTAGCCCACTCTCATTATTCTTTATTACAGATTTTTATTTCATTCTTTCTCATTCACTCTTTCAAATAGACTTCAATGTCACTTGTCAAGCTTATGTTATTTTTAACTGTTTCACATTAAAATATATTTTTCTTCTGATCATTTCAATTTTCTTAGTAAAACAGAATGAAAGATCATTAACTAAAAGTAAAGATGGAAGAGATGTTGGGATTTGAGCATGGAAAAGGTATAAAGTAGCTCTCTAGAAGAAAGGAGAGCTGTCATTATATGACATCATTAAGGGCTCATTTTAGGTTTGTGTTCTTGTGTTTAAAGGGAGATCAGTCTATGGAGTTGTGTGTTTTCCTCCAGTCACATTCAGCTGCACCGTACTGATGAGCAATAAACAAGTAATTGTGTTTGGTTTGGCCAATTTTGTTTAGGAAAGGGAAAGAGGGAAAGCTGAATTGTAAGTAAAAATAATGATTATAATAATTTACCATGGAGTCTAATTTTATAAGGAAAGAGACAAGGATGTCAAAGGAATAAAGGGCATATCAATAAATTTTATTGCTAGTTTTGGTATATTAGAGGAAATTAGCTCATGTTATTAGTATGAATTATAATAATTAAACATTTGTACCATTTATTTAGCACTTAATGTGTTCCAGACACTCTGAGAGTTGCTATATATGCATAATGTATTTCTTAGTTATTTGAGGTAAATACGTAATAAGAAGCCAAGAGACACCTATGAAAAATCCATACCTACCATCATGTTTAACAGTGAAAGACTGAATGCATTTCTCCCAAATTTGGGAACAAGAAAAGGATATCTGCTTTTGTTACTTCAATGTTTTATTGGAGGTTCTATTAAGGGCAAGTAGGCAAATCAAGGAAATAAAAGTCATGTAAATTAGAAAGTAAGAAAAAAATATATTTGCAGATGAAATGATCTTATATGTCCTGAGGAATACCGAAAAAACCACTAATACAAATAAATTAGTTCAGTGAGATTGTCGGATATAAGGTCAGTATACCAAATTAATTGTATTTCTAAATAGTAGGAATGAAAAATCTGGAAATGCAATTGACAGGCCCCCCAACTTTCTAGTAACTGACCCCTTGCCTAGAATCTTAGTTTTTAACTCTGTACTCTGTACCTGTTTCTTTTCTTTTTGTACTTGATGGGTTTTAGTTACTTATTTGGCTTGTCTGCTTGCTCACACACACACAGGCACACACAACCTCCCACACAAAAAATAGTAAAGATGATAGTTGTTGGTGCCTCTTGTCTTGATGGTGAAAATATATTCTGTTCAATACTAGAGCATTAAACTGAGAGTTCCTATGGAATCCAAATTGTAGATTTTTGTTTATTTGATTTCTTTACTTAATTTTCTTAATAATTGCCACTTTTTAATTGCCAATTGAGAATAAATTAGCATGGCTGGAAGATCTCCTTAACAGCTGCACAGCTGGATGGGCATATGTTTGAGATCTTATCCTACTCTCTCATTTATTTCTTTTAATCACAAATACTTGTGCTCAGAGAAACACTTATTAGAAAGTGGTATTGAGTATATAAGAAAATGCCTTTTGTTAAAATAATCTTAGCTTTTTTCTTTACCTTTCATGCTGAACTTCTATCAATAATTTTAACTTGAAATTTGTTTCTGAAAATTCCAACTTTTTAATGATTTATTTTGTTTATAATTGACAAAATAATTGGACATGTTCAAGGGGTACAGTATATTTTTCTACCTGTATACATTGTGTAATGATTATATAAGGGTAATTAGAATATATATCACCTTAAATATGCATCATGTTTTTATGATGAGAAGATTCAAAATTCTCCTGTAGCTATTTTGAAATACGTATTGTTGTTGACTGTAGTCACCTTACTGTACAAGAGAACACTAGAACCTGTTTCTGCTATCTAACTGTAACTTTGTACCTGTTGACTGACCTCTCCCCATTTCCCCCTGCCCCTACCATCTCCAGCCTCTGGAAACCACTATTTTATCCTCTACCTCTTTAAAATCAACATTTTAAGATTCCGCATATGAGTGGACTCATGTGATATTGGTCTTTCTATACTTGGTTTATTTCAGATAAAATAATGTACTGTAGATTAATCCATGTTGTCACAAATGAAAGAATTCCATTCTTTTTATGACTGAAGAGTATTCCATTGTGTATATATTACACATTTTAAAATCTATCTGTTGAATGACACTTAGGTTGATTTCATAACTTTACTATTGTGAATATTGCTACAAGAAAAATGGGAATGCAGATCTCTCTTTGACATACTGATTTTATTTACTTTGGATAAAACATTGATAAAAAAATTGAAGACATAAACTGAATGATATTTTGTGTTTTTGAATTTCAAAATTTAATGTAATATAAATGTCTATATTACCCCAAATAGTCGATAGATCAATGCAATTACTATCAAAATAATAATGACATTTTTTGCAGACATAGCAACATCAATTCTATAATTTTTATGGAACCAGAAAAACCTAAATATCTAATGCAATTCTGAGCAAAAAGAATAAAGCTTAAGGCATCTTATTACCTGACTTCAAAATATACTACAAAGCTATAGTAACCAAGACACCATGGTACTCACATAAAAATATACACATAAACCAATAGAACAGAATAGAGAAACCAGAAATATATCCACACATGTACAGCCATTGAATTTTTGACAAAGGCACCAATAACACTTGTTAGAGAAAGAACAATCTCTTTAATAGATGGTGCTGCGAAAACTGGATATCCACATGCAGAGCAAAACTAGACTCCTATCTTTCACCACACACAGAAATCAATTCAAATTAGATTAAGGACTTACATTTAAGGTCCTAAACTATGAAATTCTTAGAAGAAAACATGGTGGAAATATTTCAGGACATTGGTATAGGTAAGGATTTTTTTGGATAAGGCTTCAAAAGCATAAGTAGACAAATGGAATTATATCAAACTAAGAAGCTTCTGTACGGCAAAGGAAACAACAAACTGGAAAGAAAACTTACAGAAAAAGAGAAAATATTCACAAACTGTGTCTTGAGAAGAGGTTAATACCCAGAATACACAAGGAACTCAAACAACTCAATAGCAAATAAACATGTATAATCTGACTAAAAATAAGGAAAAACTCTGGATCTAAATAAACATGTCCTGAAGGAAAACATTCAAATAGCCAACAGATATATGAGAAAATGCCCATCATCACTAATCATCAGAGAAATGCAAATAAAACATCACAATGAATTAGCACTTCACCACAGTTAGAATGGCTATTATCAAAAAGATGAAAAAAAAATAACAGATACTGGTGAGAATAAATAAAAAGCAACTCTTACACACTGTTGGTGAAAATGTAAATTAGTACAGCTATTAAGGACAAAAGTATGAAGGTTCTTCAAAAATTAATAGTATAACTACCATATGATATAAAATTTCCTTTTTTTTTCTCCTTGTTTCATATTTCCTCCATACAGTGGATACATTGTTCTCCCCTATAATTCTTCCTATCCTCTATGATTATATCAAATAGGTTTTTTATGGGAGATGCTTGGTTAGATAATTTCCTGTGCCTGTCTGGCTTTGCACATTTCTGTGTGAAATTAGCATTGTAATAATAATTGGCATGTTTTCAAGGCTATTTTCCAATCTTACAGTTAACTTTAAGAGTCACAGAAAACAGACAATATTTGTAGAGGCTTATTCAGGTTGATTTGTATCCTAGAAACATTTTTCCCCAATCACCCTATTTTCTCCCCCAATTCCCCAGTCATTTCAGATTGAAATAAGTCAAATTTTCTCTACTTAATAAAAAATATGATCCAGAATATAAGTAGACTAATGCCCTCTTGCCCTCCACTACTACCAGTTAAATATACCTGGGTTCTAAATGGATTGTATCACTTGTTATAAAATAATAACATCCAGAAGGCCTTGGTACTGTAAATAATTAGTCTATGACTTTGAGCTAGCCATTTTCTTCCTCTAATTTTCTTTTTATTAATCTACAAAGTAATAGAACATTCTAGAATCCATATAATTTACAAGATGCTTCTAGGGTCTAAGAATTTGTCCTCTATTACCTTTCCTTTTTTTTAAGATACTGAAAAGTACCCTGAATGTGTTTTATTTTTCCATGAGTTTTAACTTCTTTTTTTTTTGCAGTATCAATAACAGAGATCTACCTCTATTATTGATAATGTGAAAATTGTTACCATATCTAACCCAGTAATAGTCACTGGTCAACAAAAGCCTGGCTAGACCAAATATTTACTTTTGTTTCCTAAGGAAATATTTACTTTTGTTTCCTAAGGAAGCCATTACCATGAGTTCAATATGTATGGGAGTTCACTATGTTCTATATATCAGTACCCAGTGTTTTCCTCTAATTTCCAGCAGTCTTTTCAAAATTACTAACTCAGTATTTAATATACAACTATTACATTAGGCAATAAACAACTATTACACTAGGCAATTTTCTAGGTGATAGAAACACAAAGATCAATAATAATAATTTTATGCCAATGGTTTTCAATTGCAGATTATTTTGCAGTCTCCTAAGGGAGATTTGACAATGTCTACAGACATTTTTGGTTGTCACAACTCAGCAAGTGGATGCTACAGGCATATAGTGTGTGAAGGAAGGAGATACTGCAAATATCTAACAATGCATAGGAAAGTGCTCCACAAAAGAAAGTTATTCAGCCTAAAATCCCAATAGAGCAGAGTTTGAGAAATGGTGATCTATCCCATTAAGAATACATCTATGCAATTCCTCCATTACATTGTAAGTGTTTGAGGAAAATATACTGCAATGCATATTAAAAGAGAGTCTGCACCTACGTCTAAATGTTGTACTATAGGAAGGAAGGTAGATGTCTAAGAGTCAACATAAAATATATGGAAACCATCATTCTCAGCAAACTGACACAAGAACAGAAAATCAAACACCACATGTTCTCACTCATAGATGGGTGTTGAATAATGAGAACACATGGACACAGGGAGGGGAGCATCACACACTGGGGTCTGTCGGGGGGAAATAGAGGAGGGACGGGTGGGGGGCGGGGAGTTGGGGAGAGATAGCATGGGTAGAAATGCCATATATAGGTGATTGAGAGGAAGGTAGCAAATCACACTGCCATGTGTGTACCTATGCAACAATCTTGCATGTTCTTCACATGTATCCCAAAACCTAAAATGCAATAAAAAAAGAGAACTTCTCAACCAGTTTATGCTTCAACACGGCCATTCCACTCCAGACATAAAGTGATAGTTAAAAAGGCAGAGCAATACTCAAAAGTAAGACAAATAAGTCAATAGACCACAGATAGAAGAGTAAAGAGGGTGAGACTAAAACCAGAGGTTTCCTGGGCTCTGTATGCAGAAGGAGCACGTGGTGGCAAGGAACTGGATTTGTATGTTACAAAGGCTGAAGGTATTCACCTGAAGATAGAGGAATATAGATTGCCTTACTGCTTGAAGCCAGTTGAGGGGTGGGGGAAGCCCCTCCTTCTCATAGGAAGTAGTGAGCCTAAGCAAGTAGGAGGACAAAGACAGAGTCACGACACCAGGATCAGAACCATGTCAACGAGTGAGACTTTCAATGAATCAGTGACATAGCTGACATCATCTTAGATCAATAACTTTAAACTCTACTACAAGATCTTTCTGAACTGGCATTGTGGGAGGAGGGTGGGGTACTGGCAATAGCAACCACAACACTACTTCATAGAGAGAAAAGGCACCAAAAAAAAAAAAAAAAAAAAAAAAAGAAAGAAAAAAAAAAGAAGTGGAGTTGAAAAGATATTTGAGGAAATAATGGCTGAAAAGAAATTCCCAAATTTGCAAAAAGACATAAAGCTGCAGATTGAAGACACTGAACAAACCCCAAATAGGGTAAACCCAAGCAATTCCTGCCAGATACACCATAAACTTCTGAAAATGGAACACAAAGAAAATACCTTGAAAGGAGTGAGAGAGAAACACATTTAGATTAACCAGTAGGGGAAAAACAATTTGAATGACAGTGAATTTCTCCTTAGAAACCATGGAATACAGAAGGAAGTAGCACAATATTTTTCAAGTGTTGAACAAAAAGAACTGTCAACCTAGAATTCTATATCTAGTGAAAATATCCTTCTGGAATGAAAAGGAAACAGAAACAACCTCAGATAAAATCTAAGATAATCTGTCACCAGCAGACCTACCCTAAAAAGAATGGTGAAAGGAAATTCTCTAAATGGGATGTGATAAAAGAATCTTAGAGCATCAGGAATAAAGAACAATGGAAACAGTAAAAATATGAGTAAATACTATAGATCTTCTTTCAGGTTTTTAAAATTGTTTGCTGCTGTGTTCTCAATGTATGTACAGGAAATATTTAAGGTAGATATAGATGAGGGAAGGTAAAGAATTAAAGAGAGGTAAGGTTTTATGCATCACTATAATGGAATGTTGACACTAATAAACTGTGTTAAGTTATGTGTGAATAAAATAATTCCAAGAGCAACCACTAAGAAATCTAGCCAAAGAGATACACTCATCAATAACCACAGATAATTCAGAATGAGTAACACACTGGAAGTCAAGAAAAGGAAAACAGGAATGAAAAAAGAAAACAAAAAATGAAGCCTCAGAATAGAGGTTCGAGGTGTCTCTGCAGTGTTCGCTCACTTCTGAGTGTTCTGCAGGGCCTTCAGGCGGCTGCTTTTTTTTTTTTTTTTTTTTTTAGATGCTGTCTTGCTTCTGTTGCCTAGGCTGAAGTGCAGTGGCACCATCTGGGTTCATTGCAACCTCTGCCTCCTGGGTTCAAGCGATTCTCCTGCCTCAGCCTCCTCAGTAGCTGGGATTACAGATGTGTGCCACCATGCCGGCTAATTTTTGTATTTTTAGTAAAGACGGGGTTTCACCTTGTTGGCCAGGCAAGTCTTGAACACTTGACCTCGTGATCCAGCCGCCTCTGTCTCCCAAAGTGCTGGTTACGGCTGCTATCTCTGGGCAGCTTGGTCTGAGAAGAGCTGATCCAGACGTTACTGGAAGTGATATCTCATTAGTTTTAGCAGCAATGCGTTTTATGTAGAACTAGGTTAAGATTTATTAAGGAAGCTCTCTTAAATAAACAGCATGAGTATCTGTGTGACTATGGAAATTTGACATACATTTGTTTTATAAATTAACGTCTATTATTTTGAGATAAGTGGTATTAATGTTATATGTTATTCAAAAGAAAATTCCAAGTTTTGTTTTATGTTCTCATATAGAATTGGGAAAGTTATAGGGATAAGTATCAAACCAGATCTAGGAGAAAAGAAAGCAATTCAGCTCTCTTGTTGGTCACTGATGACACCTACTGGCTCGTTTGTGGCAGTGATTTTGGGCAGAAAGTAGATGTGAATAATTTTACTCCAAGTTCACATGAAAGAAAGAAAGGCATTTTCTTTATGCTGGGCATTAGAAGTATACTCAGCATGAGCAAAACCAAGCCCACATCAATTCTTCCAAACATGGTCCTCTTTCAGTGCTCTCCATCTCACTGAATGTTGCCACCATCCATCCAGATGTGGAAGTCAGAGACTTGGTGTCACGCCTGACACCCTGCTCTCCCTCCACCCTTCAAAACCAATCCACCACCACATTCCGTTGGTTCTTACCTCTTTTTTTTTTTTTTGAAAGAAAGAAAGAGAGAAAAGAAGAAAGAAAGAAAGAGTGAAAGAAAGAAGAAAAAAAAGAATATAAGAGAGAAAGAAAGAGGAAGAGAAAGAGGAAGAGAGAACGGGATTCTTGTTCTATTGCCCAGGCTAGAATGCAGTCTAAAAATGGGTATTAAAAACCTCTTTTATGCCAATAATTGTGCTTAACAATGGAGACAGGAAGGAATAAGGGATGAAAATATCAAATAAGCAGCCAACCAATATTTTTTTTAATCCTGTGAAATGCTATGCAATTGCTGAGGAGTGATTTACTTCCAATTATGTGGTCACTTTTAAGGTAGGTGTAATGTGATACTGAGAAAAATGTATGTTTTGTGGATTTAGGGTGGAGAGTTCTGTAAATA
>CAUYLG010037323.1:0-43042 GCA_963573385.1 Cacajao melanocephalus | reverse complement strand
GATTCTGGTATGTTGTGCCTTCATTCTCGTTGGTTTCAAAGAACATCTTTATTTCCGCCTTCATTTTATTGTTTATCTAGTCAACATTCGGGAGCCAGTTGTTCATTTTCCATGAAGTTATGCAGTTTTGAGTTTGTTTCTTAAACCTGAGTTCCAATTTGATTGTACTGTGGTCTGAGAGACTATTTGTTATGATTTCCGTTCTTTTGCACTTGCTAAGGAGTGATTTACTTCCAATTATGTGGTCAATTTTAGAGTAAGTGTGATGTGGTGCTGAGAAGAATGTATATTCTGTGGATTTGGGGTGGAGAGTTCTGTATATGTCTATTAGGTTTGCTTGGTCCAGATCTGAGTTCAAGTCCTGGATATCCTTGTTGACTTTCTGTCTCGTTGATCTGTCCAATATTGTCAGTGGAGTGTTAAAGTCTCCATGGGAGAAGACAGAAAACTACCTTAAGAGAGTCTTAGGAGAACCTTGAATGGAAAGGACAAAATTGTGATATTTGTTAGTATGGGGAATCTAGTTTAAAGATGAGACTTTCAATGCTAAGGGCCAGATAGGAGTTAGGATAAGGTTGTGATATGATAGTTTAAGATTAGTGAACACTGTGAGGATGTGAAAGGGAGCTTGAGTAGTAAAAAGTCATTTGGTGATCCAAGTTGGGCAAACTTTCGAAGAGTAGTCTGTTGTTCAGATACCTGGATTTTCAAGAGGTAATCCTGAAATAAATAATACAGTATTTACCACTTTATATTCCTGAGCAAGAAACTGTTGGAATAATAAAGTCATGTTAATATACAACAATGAGCTAGTAGCTAAATGATTTAAATTCTTACTATGTTAAGAGTCTTAGGAAGCTGACAGTCTTCTTAAGAACAACACTTGGAAGATCTTTTATTTTTTTGTTGCAAATTTATAATTTTTTTTAATCATTTTAAGCTTCCAGAAGTGAAGCATGGGACTCGCCACTGTCCATAGCATTTGACAAAGAGTACAATGTATGCTGCTTCTTTGATGCTGATCCTGAGTGTTGGGAGAAATAAAATTCAAAATAAGCTGCCAGAAATTATCCTTCCACAGTGTCTCTTACTTTAACACACTGCAACCCCAATTCATTATTTGTGCAAGACTGGGATTGCTCAGCATATTTTTAAATCCATATGCTGACTGATAGAGGTGGCATTTCTTACTAATACTACAGGTCTAATCCAACTTTGGCACACAATAACCACAATGTCTGCAAACAAAAAGAGATAATTGTACTAAATAATAATCTACATGATCAGAACGGTTTCTAAAGGAGGAAATCAAGACAAAAAAATTACAAGATACATTTTTGTCATTATTACATATCTTTTCATTAATAAATAAAAATTTATTTTCTATAAGAAAGACATAAATACTGTTATAAAGAAATCCTTGTGAATCAATAAATCTCATTATACATAAAGATATATCTAAACTAACAGCTACCGGGAGACAGCATTTTATTGTGGAAAATACCTAAAAGGTCTCTGAGTCCCAGTCCTAGATGTGGAACTTGTAAGACTTTTAATATTTCTAGCCTCAGTTTACTTTCCCTTAAATAGGAAAAAAACATAAACACAACATATTTCACAAATTAGTTATGATGATTAATTGAAATCCTTGAAAGATACTTGAAAGTTACTTCAGTAAAGAAATAAAAGGTTAATATTAAAATTAATTCTGTATAACTAGTTATTTAATACGTGGGAAAGTGGTGTAAGATTCTGTTTCTTCACCAAAACAATTTGTCTCCAAGAAGAAAGTCTAAGGTTATCACAATCATATCTCCTTGAGCTTAGTTTCTCACATTAAAAATAATGAATAATTATCTAAAAGTTACATAATGCTGATACATCAAAAGATTAACAATAGACTTAATTCAGTAATCAATAAAATAGTCATTAATATCAAGCTTTCAAATTCGTATTCGCTAAATCAAGTATATGCATAGTCTCCTTTACTTGATAAACAAACTAAGGAAAACCAGTGCATCAGCTCATTTCTGTAGTTCTTGTATTTTGTAATAAAATTTTTATACATGAAGTTTGACTTTCACTAAAGTTTTCTCATGAAAACTTAAGCACAACTGAAAATATGATTGTCATTTTGAAGAGGAACTTGAAAGGAGAAGAAATCAAATGTGTAAGGTAGGAATGACTGAAAGCAAGTTAAATCAGAATGGTTTTTTAGTAAGGACAGGTTACTCGGGGTTCTGTTGATATTGATGGTGGCAGCCTACAAACCACTAATTTACTATTTTGATTAAGATACTTAGTCTATGGTCATACCAAAGTGAACATGCCCAATCTCATTTGATCTCAAAAGATTCTTTCATTCTCTCTTAAAATTCTAAAAGTACATAGAGTTTGGGACCACAGTCAGCCCTATGCAAGTTAGAGCTGAGTACAGCCTCAAGTTTTGGGGAATTACAAATTAAGAGCCTTTCTGTAGAAGCTGGTTGATAGAAAGGTAGAGAGGGGTAAAAGAGAGATTGATAGGTGTGGTGGTTCACGCCTATAATCTCAACACTTTGGGAGACCAAGGCAGAAGCGTCACTTGAGGGCACGAGTTTGAGACCAGCCTCGGCAACATAGTGAGACACTATATATGCAAAATTATTATTTTTTTTAAATTAGCCACACATGGTAGTGAGCGCCTGCAGTCCTAGTTACTCAGAAGCCTGAGGAAGGAAGAGTGCTTGAGGCCAGGAGTTTAAGACTGCGATTAGCTATGACTGAAACACTACAATCCAGCCTAGGTATTAAGGTGAGATCCTGTCTCTTGAAAAAGAAAAGAATCTATGTGACAACAGTGTAATGCACAAGTTGCACTACATATTTGAATAGCTTTTTATACTTGTCAGATGGCTTTCAAGAAGATTGCGTCATGAGATCCTCATCAGTGCAGAAGTGAGATTCTTATACTATTTCTATTTGCAGACTTTTACTAAAAAAGATTCAAAAAAGTTTAATACTTTTTGAGTCTAACAAATACAAAACAAGAATTAAAGTCTATTGCCAGCGAGAATAAATTTAAAAGGCACCTTCTAGTGAAGAATAATATGTTTCCACTTTTTAAAATTTTAGCCACAGATAATGAATATTTGTTAAATAATGGTCAATATCACTTTATACAGTTTTGTCCCCTCTAGAAGAACTCACTTCTTCTTTGTTCCTCACTAAATCCCCAATAGCAAGCTTAATTTGGAGGATCAAGACCCAGGAGAACTTTGGGCCTCTGTGCTAGATAGGGAGTTTTCTACCTGGTAAAGGAAGAAGATGCAAGGCCTTTGAGGCCATATTGCTTCTCTTCTCTTGGAATCCAGCCTCCTTGCCTCATATCCCTTTCTTGACCAGCATAATTTATATAGTAAGAGAGACCTAGAACCATTTCACAGATGGGGAAAGATCTCTCTTGCTTTCTTTTCTTAGAAAATTTAATGAAAAACTTCCAGGATACAGTAAGCTGGAAGAAGTGTTTCTCTCATCCCTGTAATGAAAAAGAGCCAGATTAACTTAACAGTTATAATTTATTTTTCCCATTAGAGGGCTGAGTTCACAGAGCAAGCAATGGCCCAAAATCTGAGAAGAGATTGGTCCCTGCAAAGAAAAGAGAAACACAAGCACATGCTTTTATGGGTAGACACGACCCACAAGCAGACCCCTGTGAGATGAATGATGAAGTCTAAGTGTGGGCTGGTGGGACCGTGTGAAGCCCAGCAAAGAGACCTTGAGGGACATGACATGCTCTTGTAGTCTCTCTTCTAGGAACTCACACAGATACGGAAAGTTCTGTGAGAGCTATAAGAATATGCCTGTTCTGATGAGAAAGAGCAGTCATGAACGAGGAGAAACTTTCATCCTTAGAGCACTGGAGAAAATGCAGGTCAGGCTGAACAAGGTAATAGAGGGGGAAAAATATATTCTCCTGGGCAAAGGGCAGGATTATCCACTGGGCTCACAATTGTGAGACGGGAGGAGAAGAGAATTGAGAGGACCACACCTCTGAGATCCAGGATTTGGTGCCTCTTTAAAACTGAAGTTTAATCAGAACAGCAGAGAATACTCTGCCATGTTGCCTTCCTCTAGCAAACAAACACACTTCGAATTACAACTAAGAGCAGAATTTGCAGGTAGAGAACAGAAATGGAACATAAGCATGTAAAAAAATCTTTTTGGAGGAAAAGCTTCAAGAGGCAACCCAAAGTACAGCACACAGATGAGACATTACTCCGGCGTACAAATTTCCATGCTAAACACAAGGTGTGACTTCAGGAATTTGAAACCCATGGTTAGTGTAACCACAGCAGCAGCATCTCTCAAACACAGCCCAATGGCTAACCAGATTAATTCAAATGGAAACCATGCAAAAAATGTTTTCAGATTGTAATGAAATTCATATAGAAATCAATAACACTAAGGTTTTGGAAAAATCTCCAACTGTTTGAAAATTGAACAACAGAATTCTAAATAATCCATAAGTCAAAGATGAAATCTCAAGAGAAATTTAAAAATAATTTGAAATAAATGAATATGGAAATTCAATATATCAAAATTTGCAGTTTACAGCAGAAATAGTACTTAGAGGGAAATTTATAGCATTAAATGTTTATATTGGAAAAGCAGAGAGATCTCAAAGCAGTAATTTAAGTTTCTACCTTAAGAAAAAAGCAGGAGAAAAAGAGCAAATTAAATCTAAGGCAACCAGAGAAAAAGGAAATAAAGATAATGAATTTGAAAACAGAAAAATAATAAATAAAAATTAGTGAAACTAAAAGTTTACTTTTCGCGGCCAGGGGTGGTGGCTCACGCCTGTAATCCCAGCACTTTGGGAGGCTAAGGTGGGTGGATCACTTACAGGAGTTCGAGACCTGCCTGACCAATATGGCAAAACCCCATCGCTACTAAAAGATACAAAAATTAGCCAGGTGTGGCAGCTCCTGCCTGTAGTCCCAGCTACTTGGGAGGCTGAGGCAGGAGAATCGCTTGAACCAGGGAGGCAGAGGTTGCAGTTAGCTGAAATTGCGCCACAGCACTCCAGCCTGGGCAGCAGAGGGAGACTCCATCTCAAAATAAATAAATAAGTAAGTAAATAAATAAATTTTTTGGAAAGATAAATAAAATTGACAAACCTTTGGCTAGATTAACCAAAATGGAGGAGGGAAACAAATATAATGAGGCCTACCAGTATTAGGAATGGTAAGAAAAGGTTACTGCTGACCCCACAGACATTATTACGATATTATAGAAATACTATCAACAATTCTTAAACTTAAGCAAAATAAACCAATCCCTCAAAAGACACAGACTGTAAAATGTTAAGAAGAAACAGCTAGATGCAATAATCCTATAACCATTAAATAAATTAAATTTATAGTTAAACTTCTCTCCAAAAGAACCCTCCAGGCCCAAGTGATTTTATTAGTGAATTCTATCAAATATATAAGGAAGAAATACCACCCTGTCCACAAAATCCCCTCCAGAAAATAGAAGACTTCCTTGCTCATTTTATGTGGTCAATATTATTCTAATGTCAAAACCAGACAAATATTTATAAGAAAAGTACTAAAAAAATCTCTCATCGACACAAACACAAAAATCCTTAAAAAAAGTTTAACTAATTGAATATAGCAATATAAAAAGAAGAATCTATCTTAATCAATTGGAGTTTATTTCAAGAGTGCAAACTGATTTAACATTTGAAAATTAATCAATGTCATTCACTAAGTAAACAACAAAAAATGATAATTTTAATAGATGAGAAAAAGGCATTTGTCAAAATTCAACATCAATCCATGATTTAAAAAAAAAACTGTCAGCAAACTTGGAATAGTGAAGAATATCTACAATTAGATAAAAGGCTTCAAAAAATTAAAACCATAAACTAACATAATACTTAATGGGGGAAGATTGAAATCTTTCCCCTTAAAAATCAAGAGCAAGGTAAAAATTTCTTTTTGCACCACTTTCATACAAATCATACCAGCAGCTTTAATCAGTACAATAAGATAAGAGAAAGGAAGGAAAAAAAGTGTCTATTCACAGATGGTGTGATTTACTATATAGAAAATTTCAAAGAATATACAAAAAGACTTCTAAGAACTAACAAGTAAATTCATCAAAATTACAGAATGCAAGGACAATGCATAATGGTCAATCATATTTCTATATACTAGCAATAAACAATAAGAATTTGAAATTTAAAAAAATTATAATAGCACAAAAATAATAAAACCTGTGTTTGTGTGTATGTGTTCATGTAAACAAAATATATAAAGGATCTATATGCTTAGAACTACAAAACCCTGATGAAGGAAGTGAATAAATAATTGAAAAGATATACTGTGCTTGTGGATTGAAAGACTCACTATTGTTAAGATTTCAGTTTTCCCCAGTTTGATCTATAGAGTTAATGCAATCCCAATTAAAATCCCAGCAATGATTTTTGTTGATACTCACATGTTTATTCTAAAATTTATGTGGGAAGTTAAAGGAAATAAAATAACTTATATGATTTTGAAACAAAAGAACAAAGTTGGAAGACTCTCAATATCTGTTTTCAAGACTTACTATTATAGGATAGGTGCATAGATGAAAGGTACAAAATATGAAGCCAAGAATATATCCATTCTAACATATTCAAGTGATTTTGACAAAGGCACAAGGGCAAACTGGGAGAAAGGATAGCCTTTTCAACAAATTGTGCTAAAACAATTCAATCTCCATGTGCAAAAAAATTGAACCTTGGCAGAAAACTCATACCTTATACAAAAATTAATTCAAAATGGACCATATGTATTAATGTAAATCCTAAAACTATAAGATATCTAGAAATAAATAGGAAAAAATCTGTGTGAATTTGGATTTTTCTAGTAGTTTTTAGACTTGACTGCAAAAGCAAGATTCATTAAAAAAATTTATAACTTGGATAAATTATCAAATTTAAATTATCAAAATTAAAATATTTTGCCTGTAAAAGATACTGTTGACATAATTTAAAAGACAGGTCACATCCTGAAGTAAATAGATGCAACTCACATAACTGATATTGTGCTTTTATGCAAATGTATAAAGAATCCTCAAAAGCCTTCAAATATCAGCAATAAAAAATGTCCATTTTAAAAAGTGGGGGACGGGATATAGCTTTAAACAGATACTTTACTAAAGAAGACATGCAAATGAAAAGTAAGCATATGAAAATATACACAGCCACAATTAGCCATTAAGGAAGTGCAAATTAATCTCAAGAAGATACCACTATTACAAGTACTAGAATGGTTAAAATTAAAAAAAATAAGTGACAACACTAAGTGTGACAAGGATGAACTTGGTAGGAAGCAGTATGTATATTGTGTAATTGTAAATGTCCATTTACCACATAACTCAGTAGTCCCACACTTAGACATTGACCCTAGAAAATTCCAAGAATGCACCTAGAAACACTTGTACGTGCTTGTTTACAGCAACCTTGTTTATCAGGTCTAAAAATTGGTAACCATGAAAATGTCCCTCAACATATAATTGTAAAAACAAACAGTGGTACGTTTCTACAGTAGAACTCTACTCAGCAATAAAAATGAAAAGATTATGGGTTCAGCCAGCAATACAAAAGAAGCTTAAATGTATTTTTCTAAGTGAAAGAAGCCAGACTAAAGAGAGCTTTTTATTGCATAATTCCAATTATATAGCATTCTGGGAACAATGCAAAATGATAAAGTCAGAAAAGTGCCAGAGTTGCATCTGAGGGGGAGGGGTTGACCACAAAGGAGTAGCATGAGGGAATTTAGGGGGTGATAGAACTTTGCAATTAAATACATGACTATGCTTTTGTCAACACCCATAGAGGTGTGTACTGCAAAGAAAGAATTTTACCATATGGAAACTTAAAAAAAAATAACTTGAATATCAAGAGAACCCAAGATGAAACGTAGACTCTAGCAATTGAATCTAACTGTATTATAAATGAGAAACATCCACACTAATAGATTATCCCTATATCTAATCTGAATAACCTTAAAAAACCTTATGTTGACTGGATGATGAAAATAGCTGAATAGAAACTATAAAAAGAAGAGTAAAAATAAAAATAAATGGAATCCAAAGAAAAGCTGCTAAGGGTAGACGACTCATTCCTTATGATCTCTACGTGCAGGGAGAGCTTCTCTTTCACTTAACTTGACAAGCTCTTCCTGGAATTAGCCTTCCCTGCCCCTTCTCATCACTGGAATGGTAGGGTCAGAAATGTGTAAACCCACGTGAAGAGTAAAGGGTTCAATATGCCACATGGAGTTCTGAGATCCAAGTATAGGCTGGCCTCTGGCATTGTCAAAAAGATTCCCTGCAGCTTCATTGCCACTTCACACATCACCCAAATCCCCACTTAGTTTAGTTTATGGACTGACTTTGTCTCTATATCTAGATACCTTTCTGGGGCCACAGTGATGGCTGGTTAAGGAAACTCAAAGTTTATAATAATTCTGTGATTTCACAAATTAATTTTCTTTACCACTCCTTCCTGCATTTAAAGACACAGTAGACATTTCACAAATAAAACAAAATTACATAAAAGAAGGAAAATTAAATGGACATGTCTTTCTATTTAAGCTGGGCTGTGGTCAATATGAAAATTTAGACTTAGAAAATGCTACACCTCATCTATGTTGCTTCAATATTGCCTTTTTATAAATCAATTCTATTCAAGCCATGTGCAAAATGCAACAGTATCACTGCAGTCCTTTTTTTTTCTAGGTAAAATTTATACAAATTCACAAGCGTTTCTAGGGAAAGCACATAGTACAAAAAAGATTATATGTGGCATGCTTGGCATTTTGTGCATATAAGAAATTTGAAAGGAAATTACTTTTCCAGTAATATGACCAAAAGGTTTCATGTGCAAGTTTTAAAATCATAGTATTTATACTCTCTTTTTCATGGATATGTCAGACACTTCAGCAAAGTGATTTAGTAATTATCTTTACATCCCACTGTAAACTCTCAATTCAGAAGCTTTAAAAATGTTCAAAAATTAACACATGCCATTGCTTAATTCAGAAAAAATTAAATTACTAGAGAAAAAGATTGTAAATATTTCTAAGATTGTTTCTACTATAGCAATGAGTACTTACTATAGCAATGGTACTTACCATAGCAATTGTTTCTTATTATAGCAATGAGTACTTCAAAATCACTTCTGCATATATGAGTGTGTTTGTCCGTGTGTGTGTGTGAGAGAGAGAGAGAGAGACAGTTTATTGACACTCAGAAAGAACACAGATATACTGTATTTTAATAAGAATGTGTAGAAATTCATTGCAACAGAACACTTAAGCAACCAAATCTTATGTTCTCTGTAATACTATTTCCATCACTTCCTTAATTTTCTGCATTGTAATTTCTCTAGAAAAGTAATTTCTCTAGGAAGATGGAAATAATTTTCATTTTAAGGACTATATATGCAGTTTGTTTTGATTGAGGCACAAAATCTTGTGAAGTTTACAGCCCACAGTGGTCCTTCAATACATATCATATGACTGAATTAGAGAAGCAATCAAGTAGAGCTTATCTTATGAGGGGAGGAAAGGAGGCCATGTTAGGACAAGAATATACTATCCAGTGATGAGAAATGGTAAATAGACACTGGAATCTTAGCAAAAACATCACAGAGCGCTTGTTTAGTGGGGAGAAGAAGGGAAATTTTTTCCATTGAATGGTGATATAGTTTGGATATTTGTCCCTGCCCAAGTCTCATGTTGAATTGTAATCCCTAGTTTTGGAAGTGGGGCCTGGTGGGAGGTAATTGGATCATGGGATGGATTTCTCCTGAATGGTTTGGCACCATCCCCTTAGTGATAAGTGAGCTCTTGCTTTGAGTTCATATGATCTCTGATCATTTAAAAGTATGTGACATCTCCTCCCACCCCAATCTCTCTCTCTCTCTTCCTCTCTCTCTCTCTCTCTCTGTCTCTCTCTCTCTCTCCTGCTTTCACCAAGTGACTTGCCTGTTCCCCCTTCACCTTCCAGTATGATGGAAAGTTCCCCAAGGCTTCACTAGAAGCCAAGCAGATACCAGCACCATGTTTCCTGTAATGACTGCTAAACCATGAACCAATTCAACCTTTTTCCTTCGTAAACCACCCAGCATAAGGTACTTCTTTATGGTCATGCAACAACAGCCTAATACAAATGGTATTTACAGGCCCTGAGCTACGACTTAATTGCTTTCTGATTTTAAGCTCCATCTTCCAAAAATTTTAGTAGCTCCTTTCTATCTCTGTATTTATGCCTGTCTGTTTCACTGAACAGCAGTTCTCTTAATTGGTAATGCATCTTATTCACCCTGGTTTCACTATGGCCCTATCCCAGTGACTTTTAAACAACAGACATGTATTAAGTAATTATCATTTGGGTTTGATTAAATTTTGTTAATGGTTCATATTTTCCTTGCATGTCTGGTCTCTTTTCTACTAAGAAAATCCCTAAACGTTTGAGTTTTTTCTCTTCTTTTCCTTCTTCCAAGTATTTTTGCTAAACATTCTGATATTTTTGGTGACAATTTCAGGTTGACTAATTTGGGACATGGGAGGTGAAAAATTCTGCCAAGGCTAGGTCTGATGGATGAAACTGTACTTTGGTACAGAACAAGTCAGAAATTTAATTTCATTTTGAGCTGGTGGAAGCTTTCGGTGTATAGCCTCTGGTTCCTCTCCTTCTCAGCATTCTGTAGAGAAAGCCTCTCCCTGTCTTTCATCTCTTCTGAAGAGGTCTTTTTCTTTGGCTACAGGTAGGAATTTTTTGGACAAATAAGATATTTTTGTACTTGTTTCTGTCTGCTGTCTACTATGAACTTCTACTAGGAATCCTTAGCAAACTCTACCCCCTTCAGAAGACTCCCCATGGGCTGCTTCTTTTGATTTGAATAATTTATTGTGCTATCTCTCTTTTTCTCATCCACTTGTGAAGGACTTGGATGAGTCAATCTCAGTTCTACATCTAAATCAGCTGTCATTCAGGCAGACCTTCAAGAGATACACACCACAATTCCAGCAGTTTCAGGGGTGTGGAGACTCAGAGGTTCCAGTTAACTAAACACCTGAGGGTACTGGAGAAAGACCCTCAAAAGTAGCAGCAATCCTTGCACAAATGGTTATTTCAGTATGTCTGTCTGTTTATACCTTACGGAGCAGACCCTTGTAGTTCTCCTTTTCAGCTAAGTTTAGTCATTGACATTGAAGAGTTAAGAGAACGAATCAGAAATAAATAAATAAAAGAAACTAAATTTGAGGAGATAAAGATTAGGTGCAGTGCTAGTAAAATTTCCCAACATGAATCGTGTATTCCTTTAAATCCATTTTTGGTTGAAGCTGAATAGGGTAGACTAAATAAATGTTTAAGAATGATCTTAATGAAAATAGAAGTTTTTGTCCCAGAGGTTGCCATCCTGAGGTCATGTTTTACTGTGGCTATGAACAAATGGAGAACCCCTACCCAGGGAAAGTAAAGTAAAAGTAGACAAGACTTAATCTTGTGTAGTTCCACGGATTCTTAGTTTACTCTTCCATCTCAGCGTAAGGTAAAACAATACTTACTCAAAGAGCTCTTTTTATTTACTCCCTTCAGCTAGAGTTGTGTTTACCAGAATATGGACAGTTCCCCTCAGGATAAATGCTTCTATATTACAGATTCGCAAATAATCTAGAAGTAAACCCAACACATTATTAGTTTTTCTGAGAAGCAGCAAAGCAGGAAGCTTTACAAAACAGAAAAGCAGAAAGGACCCTCTGGGAGGCTTGGTGTGCTCACTCTAGCAGATTCAAGTTGATTATACCAATAGAAAGCCAATAGTAATTTGCTGGAGAGAGGTTTCTGCCTTACCTGTGTAGCTAATTGACACCACATATGAACACATCCCAGGAAGGCCACATCTGATCATGAAAATATTCTATGGATAACTCATCTTTGTTTTCATGTCACCAAGTCTTACTAACTTAGCAAACAAGCATAGACAATTTCCAGAGATTGGCTAGTGCAGTGGCTCATCCCATAACCCAGCCCTTTGGGAGGCCAAGGCGGATGGATCACCTGAGGTTGGGACCATGTTGATCAGCCTGAACAACGTGGAGAAACCCTGTCTCTACTAAAAATACAAAATTAGCTGGGTGTGGTGTCTCATGCCTGTAATCCGAGCTACTAGAGAGGCTAAAGCAGGAGAATTGCCTGAACCCGGGAGGCAGAGGTTGCAGTTAGATGAGATCATGCCGTTACACTCCAGCCTGGGCAACAAGAGGGAGATTCCATCTCAAAAAAAAAAAAGAGAAAAAAAGAAAAAAAAAAGAAATTTCCAGAGATTAAAAAGCAGGTTTATTATCTATAGTGATACCAGAGGTCACTGTTAACTAAAGAAAAAAAAAATCCCAATCTCCTGAGCCATCCATCTGTAACAATATTTTGGAGCCATTAAACTTATTTTTACCACATTCCATATAGGAATGACAGAAAGAAAAGCTACTTGGTTGAAAAATAATATATATGAAAAGCACAGAACTAATCCAAAAAGGAAATTAATCAGATTACTTTCTCACCTTCAAGTGATTGTTACAGATGTTTCACAAGTCTCAAGACATCTGTTGTTCGTCAACTCTAACAAATACATGATGTCACTATAAACCTAAAGCATTAGTCTCATATTTACTACCCGGAAGTTTTCTACTTCTTTTTTTCCTGCTTTGCTTCTACAAGTTAGAATTCACAAAGAAATATTCTAGGCAGCTTTTATTCTGCAGTAGTAGAGGGAGACTCCTTTAATTCAAGGCATCCAAAATGGTGAAATCCATGATCTATAATCAGCAAAAGAAATAGCAGATGATAATAGATTTTTGTTAATCATCTACTTTTTTTTTTAATCTGGCATTTATTTCCCTAAGACAAATTAAGCCCATGTCAATTACCTTTCACTCCATAACCATGCTTACAGAAAGCAATTTAAAGGACGCATAATTATTTGTTAAATCAATCCCCAGTTTATTAGCTGTTTTGACTTTTAGCAAGTTTAAGAATACTCTTTATAATAATTCCATCTTTGGATTGCATAATACTCAGATATAAAAACATTTTGAATAGAAGATATTTTAGTTAATAACAATTAAATTCGTAGATCCTGAAAAATTATATATGTGGATTTTCATAGGCAGTTTGTACCTAATTCCAGAAACTTAAAATATTATATAGGGACATTTAAAAAATCTGAGTCTAAGAAACAAAAGTTATTGACACAAGGGATATAACTATAAAAACAGACATTTTTACCTTTTCTTTTCATGAATTAAGTAAAGGAAGAAGAAGGAAAGAAATATCTACGTGTTGAAATGCAAATAAAAACGCAAATGTGTTTTGCCATTCTTTAAATCGCCCATTATGAATATGTGCTTTTTTTTTCCCATGTTCCTGTGGGATATATCAGGTCAAATGTCGGTTCTGTCCTCAAAATGGCCCTTAAAATCCTGTCTTTCCTTCCTCCAAGAGCAGGTGCATGAAATAAACCAGCAGGCAGTCAAAGTTGAAATTACATTTGTGAGTCCTAAATCATGACATTCAGTCTTAAAGAGAAAGAGGAAAGCACAGATGTCTTTTCACCAAAGGACCTATCTCTATGGAGAAGAAAGTGGGAGGGCGGGGGACAGGAAATCGCAGAGACACAACACATTTCTGTTTGCTCCAACCGAGCACTTCCACAGACCTCCTTTGTATTAGAAAGAATGGAGATCAGACTCTCACACATGTCCAGGCCAAGACCAGTGCTGCAGATTCTCAGCAGTTCTTTGTGTTCACTCTGCTCTCCTGAATTAACATCATTTTATATTTGATCATTTTGAATCTCAGTTCCTGCATAAGCAGGGAAAGAAATTAAGTTTATTAAGAGAGGGAGGGAAAAACCCAGCTGAGATACGCATGTAAGCTACTTTTGTACCACCCCTTTGAATACGGTATCCAATGCCATGGTCCTTCCATACGTATTAATTTCAACTCTCAAATAAGCTCAGCAACTTTCCTAGAAAAAACATTTGAACAACTTTTAAAAGAAGCTATTTAGAGATTTAGAAATGTAATTTGAACATTAAAATTAAATTGTGCATCTGCATTTTCTTTCATCTTCAAATGTAAAATCCAGGATATTTCTCAAATTATGCTGCTAATGTATGTTTTGTTTAGCTTTTTTAACATTTCAGACATATTTCTAGACTTTTGAAAGATGAAATTGAAAAACAGAGAAATAAAATAAAAATTAAGTTGACATATAACATATCTTCTTTTTAAACAATACAATCAAGAAGGGAAAACCCCACTCCAATCCCATTGCTCAAATTTATGATTTGGTTCTTAGCTTTCCAGGCTTTTTATTTCTTGATATATAAGAATATGTGTTTTGTATATGTATGTATGTATATATACATATAAATAAATATTCATGCTCATATATGCTTTACACAATTTGATCATATTTTATCTAGAATTTGTGTTTTAAATTATTTAACGAAATACCCCAGAAATATTTTCAGACAGACGAGGTGGCTCACGCCTATAATCCCAGCACCTTGGGAGGCTAGGGCAGGCGAATCATGAGGTCAGACGTTCGAGACCAGCCTGGCCAACATGGTGAAACCCTGTCTCTACTAAAAATACAAAAAATTTGCTGGGCGTGGTGTTGGGGTCCTGTAATTCCAGCTACTCAGGAGGCTGAGGCAGAAGAATTGCTTGAACCCAGGAGGCAGAGGTTGCAGTGAGCTGAGATCATGCCACTGCACTCCGGTCCAGAGTGCAGTGACACCAATTTAAAAAAAGAGTCCTTGTTCCTACACTGGGCACTAAATAGTTTTAGGCTAATTTTTTAACAACTAGGTGTAGATTTGAATTCCTAATTACTTAGTACAGTGCTGTAGACATGTAGCTTTCTATTTCTAGTATTTGAAAGAGTTAAAAAAAGAGATTGTATTATAGAAAAATGCATACAGCATTAGAGAAGCAAGCAAAACCTTAAAGGCCAATGGTTTTGCTGACTGCCAGTACCTGCTGAATCCCTAGAAAAACCTCTGTTCATATAACTGATATCTATACAAAACAGACTCCACTATACTGTGTGAATTCCATGGAAGTTTTCACAAGGGAATATGTTTAAATACCATCCTAAGAAGGAAGATGCACTTTAAATGATCCAGCATCTTCTCCACTAAATCTTGTCAGGCAGACACTTAGAGGTCACCATACTGAATTGTTTCATTAGATGACATTTCATGACTTTTTTTTGAAACCAAAAAAATGAAATCAACCATTTGTTTAAAAATATATTATACTGGTTTTCCTTAATTTAAAAAAGTAGATAAACAAATTCTGGTACCTTACCTCATGCAATGTATTTATTCAGTGATAAAAAGAAATGAGCTGTCAAGGCATGAAAATACATATGGCTAAGTGGAAGATGCCAGTCTGGAAAGTTATATACTCTATGAGTACAACTACATGACATTCCGGAAAAGACAAAACTATAGAGACAGTAAAACAATTAGTGGATGCTGGAGTTCAGGAGGGATATGAGAAAATAAAAGGTACAAAACATAGGATATTTTAGGACTGTGAAACTATTCCGTATGATACCCTGGTGATGGATACAGTACATTATGTATGTATCAAAACCCATTGAATACACAAGACAAAGAGTAAACCCGTAGGCAAACTATGAACTAGAGTTAATAATCTATCAGTATTGGTTCTCCAATTGTAAAAATGTACCACACTAATGCAAGATGGTAATGATAGGAGAAACAGGGTGGAGTGTAGGGGATGTGTAATATGGGAAATTGTGTTTTTTTGCCTGTTTTCTGAAACCTAAAACTGTCCTGAAAAATAAAGTTATATTAATTGAAAAAAAGAAAGGGAAATGAAGAAGACAGCTTGAGGTTCACCCTCCAAGTGAACTTGGGGAGTGCTGCACTCCCCCCAAGCATATCGTTCACCAGGATTTGTGATAAATTCATGCCTATGTTCCTAATTCTCCAACTGAATGTACTGATGATATGTTTCTTATTACATTTTCTACAATAATTTATTAAATAATTTCCTTTTGGATTATTTTTAAAGAAAAATAGGAAAAGCAGAAGAAAAATATGTCTGAACTAATTCACAAATTAGACTCAAGTTTGGGAAGACATAAAGAGAAAGGAGCAAGGATTAATTGTGCCTGAGATGAATTGCCTTGAGTTAAGGTTCGTTCTTATTTCAGGGTATTCTGGCTTGTTTGCATCAGCTTTGTCCCGTTCATAATGTAGACATTAAACCACATTGTCCAGTTTAAAGTCTGCTAGTTGAAGCCAAAACACTTCAGGCAGACTACACATAGGGAATCTCTTTGCCTCTCAAGTGTTAGTGCTAAAATCCGGATTGTAATGACTGGCTCAAGCATGTTTGAACCGGTGTCAGGAAAACAGATCCGGATTTCTACATGCACCTTTATATAAATAAACATCACAGTAGATGTGATCCAGGGGTAAGATATTGGAAGACAAAGTGCAGCACAGGTTGCATTTCAATTTAAGAGAGTTGTCAAGCTGGGGATTGAGTCTATGCAGTCCTGGGACATATGTTCAGGAAAATGTCCCCTGCTATAAATCATGCAAAAATAATGAGGGGAATCTTCCCATAGATTTCTGCAAGTGGCAGAGCTCAAAAAGAAACAGTTGCTTTTAAAAGTATATTTTTCCATTCACACAGTTTCCATATAAAAATATGCCATATTCCAGAGGTTTTTATCTTCATAAAATCACCCTCTGTGCAATTCCTAGCAGGGTGAACAAATACAGCAAAATATTTTTAATAAGCAAATAAATCCTTGCAATTTAATTTTGTTGAAAATCAAATTTGAATTTAACTAGTATAGTATTTTGCTGTCTTGTCTAAGTTTATTTTAAATTATGAAATGCCAAGATGTGGAAACAAACTAAATGTCAATCACCAATAGATAAACAGACAAAGCAAGTACAGTATATCAAGGGAAAATAAGTCCTTATATAAAATAGATACCTCCACACATTATATTTATCACAGAGAAATTCACAATTGCAAACATTTAGAATCAACCTAAGTGCTCATCAACTGATGAGTGGATAAAGAAAATGTAGCATGCATATATATAAACACACACACACACACACACAAAATGAAATAATATTCAGCCACAAAAAAGAACAAAAGAAAGTATTAATGTATTTTGCAATAACTTGGTTGGAACTATAGGCCATTATCATAAGTGAAATAACTCAGAAATGAAAAGCCAAATATCTCAGGTTCTTACTTATAACTGGGAGCTAAGCTATGGATATGTAAAGGCATATGAAGTAGTATAGTGGACACTGAAGACTCAGAATGGGGAAAGGTAAGAGGGAAGTGAAGGATGACAAATTACCTATCAGGTACAATGTACACTATTCAAGTGATGAGTACACTAAAAGCCCAGACTTCACCAGTATACAATTCATCCATGTAACCAAAAACCACTTGTACCCCCAACACTATTGAAATATTTTCTTAAATCAGTGAAACACCTGAATAGACATCTGCCAAAAAAGACCTACAATGGCCAATAGGTATATGACCAACTTCTCAACATCAGTAATCACCAGGGAAATGCAAATCAAAACAACAATGAGATATCACCTCATTCAAATTAGAACGGCTATTATCAAAAACACAAAACATAACAGGTGTCGGTGAGGACTTGGAGAAAAGGAAACCCTTACACACTGTTGCCTGGAATGTGTATTACTACAGCCATTATGAAAAAGGTATGGAGGTTCTTCATAAAATGAAAAATATGATACAGCAATCCCACTACTGGATATATATCAAAAGGACATGAAATTAATATATTAAAGTGATATCTGAACTCCCAAGTTTATTGCAGCAGTATTCACAAGAGCCAAATACATAATAAATCTAAATGGCCATCCATGAATGAATAGACAAAGAAAATGTGATATATAAATATATACACAATGGAATACTATTCAACCATAAAAAGAAAATCTTATCATTTGTAGTAAACTGGGGGACATTAGATTATGTAAAATAAGCCAGGCACATCTCACTCATATTTGGAATCTTAAAAAGTCAATCTCATTGTTGTAGAGAGTACAATGATGGTTACCAGAATCTAGGGTGTTTATGGAACAGGGGGATGGGAGCGATGTTGGTCAAAGGATTTATAATTATAGTTAGAAGAAATAAACTCAAGAGATCCATTATAAAGCAAGGTGACTAGTTGATAACAATACATTGTCTTTTTGAAAAATACAAAGAGAGTGGTTGTTAAGTGTTCTTACCACAAAAATGATACCTATATAAGGTAATGCATTTGTTACTTCAGTAGATTTAACCACTCCACGACGTATACATACAATGTTGTACACAATAAATACATACAATGTTATCTGCCAATTTTTAAAAAAATTCTTAAAATTAAAATCATTTTAAAATCTAAAGAAAGAAAGTGTGGTATGTATACCACATTTGTGTGTGTGTGTGTGTGCATGCATCTGTGTACAGAAACAATCTAAATAGTCATCAATGAATGAATAGACAAAGAAAATGTGGTATATATACACAATGGATAAAGGACATACACACCAAAAATGAACTATTATTAGCCTCTAAAAAGAAGGAAATTCTGCAATATATGACAAAATGAGTAACTCTTGGGGATATTGTACCAACTAAAATAAGCCAATTACAGATGGACAAATACTGCATTATTCCATTCACATTAAGTATATATACAGAATACTGAAATATGCAGAAGCAGTGAGTAGAACAGTGGTTATGGTGGCTGAAAGAAAGGGGAAATGGGGAGTTGTTCAACTGGTATAATTTTTCAGTTACGTAGGATGAATTAGTTCTAGAGATCTGCCGTGCATCACAGTGCCTATAGTCAACAATACAAAATACTGTACACTTTAAAAGTTCTTATGAGAGTAGGTCTCATGTTAAGTGTTCTTACCACAATAAAATATTTTTAAATATAAATATGAAATGCCTTTGTAAATATTAGAATTGTGCTGTCTTAGCACTTGAGACATGGGATGAAAATAGTGATGCTGTCCACACTCCTAGCAATCATTATGACTAGATATTATACTAATTACAGTAGCAATGGCACCTAAGTTTCTGTCCACTAACTTGGGTAACTCCCATTAAATTGTAATTTTAGGATAGCTATTTTTTCCTAAATATTCCAGGATCAGTGAAGAAATAGTGCTATCATTTCGATTTGTCCCCCAGAATTCATTAATCCTCAGCATGTCAGTGTTGGGAGCTTGGCCTCATAGGTTGTGTTTAGCTCATAGCTCTCATGTATAGATTAATGCTATAATAAAAAGGACTCTTGGAAATGGGTTTGTTCTCTTGGTCTCTTTACCCTTCCAACTTTTGCCCTGTGATGACATAGCAAGAATGCCCCTACAAGATGACAACACCTTGATCTTTGACTTTCCAGCCCCCAGAACTGTAGAACTCCAGAACTCCAGAATCTCCAGAACTCCAGAACTGTAAGCCAATACATTTCTGTTTACTATAAATTACTCAGCTTCAGGTATTCTGTTACAGCAGCCCAAAACAGACCTACAGAAAAACATTAAGCCCAATGTACTACGTTAGTCCCATGCACAGTAGTTCCACCTTATTCATTGTTTTGCCTTCCACAATTTTAGTTACCCTGAGTAGCCTGAAGAAATCACTCACTGCCCCACTCTACCCACTCATGACGTGAATCATTCCTTTATTCAGTGTAACCACATTGTATATGCTACTTGCCCATTAGTCACTTAGTAATCATCTCAGTTATCAGATCAAAACCAAACATAATATAGGGTTCACCGTGATCTGTGGTTTAAGATATCCACTGGAGGTCTTAGAACATATTCCCTGAAGACAAGGAGGATTACTGGACTCTGTGACAATCATATTCAAAAGAGCTAATGCATACTTTGAAGGACATTCAGATTTGTTTCAATCACAACAAATGTGCACTTAATTATTCTGTATACCTTCAATGAAATTAGTTTAAAACAAATCCTACCAAAAAACAATCTCAGACTCAGTGTTGGCACAGACTTTAGAGATAAGTCTCAATTTCACTAATTCTCCTTAAATCAGAGTTTCTCATCTGTGTCACTATTAACATTTTGAGCTAGATGAGTCTATGTTTGGGGCACTGTCTTGTGCAATGTGGGATGTTTAGTAATATCCCTGGCCTCTACCTACTTGCTGCCAATAGCACTCTCTCTCAGTGTGACAACCAAAAATGTCTCAGACACTTCAGAATTTCCCTGGTGGCACAAAATCACCAGAGATGAGAACTACTACTCTAAACTTGTCCCAGGCATTTTCCTCCAGAATCTGATTGAACATATATAGTGATAGAAAAATTTATATTAAGTGAGGGTTCCAATTAAACATTTACAAATTTGATCTGTACTCAAATAAAGGTGATTGATATGTCATTTGGATTACTGCCTTTATTTATTCAACACCCTCTACTACCATCTAAAAAACCAACCACTCACCTTTCAAGGCTCAGATCAAAGGTAAGATCTTCACAGAGCCTTTCCTGACCTCACCTCAAATGTAAAAGTGACTCTTCTCCTGAGTGTTTCCCCTGAGCCCCTTCCCCCACTTTTTTCCTTCTTTTCTCAATAAATAAATAAATAAAATAATTCCTGCTATGTGTCAGGTACTCTTCTAAGTTCTGGAGTTAGGGTACTATACAAAACAGACCAAAAGAAAAAAAAAAAAAAAAAAACACCTCTCCATTGAGTTTGTATTCGGTAATAACAGCAGAGAATGACAATTATTTTCTTAAAAAACAACAAATTATATGAAGAATAAATAAATAGAAAGTGGGAGGATTAAAATGTTATAAAGAATCATCAAGGGCTCAGTGAACCGGCGCTGTTTGAGAAAAGACAGGAGAGCGATAAGCGGTGAGTCTCAGGGTGACTGGATGGGAGAGCACGTGGGACTGAAGGAACAGCAGCTGTAACTGGAAGGCTTCACTGTGCTTCATTCTTTACATGTCCTTCTCACTTATCCATAAAGAGAAGTGAAGCTGCTTGTTTTGGTTATTCATACAATGCTCAGCATATACTCAGCACGTAATATATTTTTTCCATAAATGGAAACATGCTTTAAATACCTATTGCAAATATAAGTATCCTAACTGGAAAGGTCAGTGAGTTTTATTCAATTTACACTTCTTTAATTTGGGACTGTATGAAAATATCTAAACATATGTTATGGAATTCTCTACGGATCTATCTATCCATCATTCACCTCTATATCTATTTAACTAAAGCAAATGCCCATATAACAAACCAAAATGACATACAGTAGGACTCTGGTATTAAGTTCAAGGGTTTTTTTTTTTTCTTTTTTTGTATTTTGCTTTTTCCACTATAACTGATGAGAACTCTTACTCAGGTGCTAATAAGTCTGGTCTTTTCCCTTCTCCTGCTCCAAGTTTCTCTTCCCTGTAAGCTGTTCGGTTCTGCTAAGAAACTGGATCTTGCCAATTAGAAAACAGGCTGGCCGAGTATGGATTGTTTCTTCTTTTTATCAATGGATTTGTAACTTTTGTGAAAAATCCCCAACCTCTTCCTCTCTGACTACACAGAGTTCATGTTGCAAATAAGCAGTCTTTCTGCGATGATTAACTCTTATGTGTTCTCAGCACAAAATAATGTTTTCTCCCGGAGACTGGCTTTCCTTTCACTCCACAAGAGCCTGTGAGAGACACTCTCCCTCTGCCTCAGTGCTTGTGTGTCACTGTTTCCCATTGGCTCGTCCCACAGCAGTGAGAGTGCTGTGGTTTCCTGCGTCTCTGGTGAGAGAGGGGAAGCGTCTGGTTGATGACTGAGACAGAGCGAGTAACTCCAGTATTCATCCCATGCAACACAACAGCCAACCTCCCACCTGCAGCCACCCAGGGGTTTGTATTCCTAGCCAGTCAGGATCAGCAAGAAAGTGATGCCACATTCAGCTTGTAGAATTTGTAAGGACTTTCACCAAGAAAATATTTGCAAAGATGTGGTCAGAGAATAAGGAATTCACAAAGAGGAGTGTAGCACAAAAGGGCTAAGAACATGGCACTGGGTGGGCCTGAGGAAGCAAGCGGGAGGAGGAGTCACTGTAATCTGACAGAAGCTACAGCCTTGAGTCACACAGTCTGCCTGCAGTAATGACTGGCAGAAAAGAAGCAAAGGAATACACACTCCAACCTCACTCTTCATCCTCCCCTTTTTTTCTTCCCATCCTCCAAGTTGAAGGGACTCTATTGATGTAATCCACAAAGACAGGTTCCTGCAGCCTAGGAGTACAAAGGATGGAGTGTGAGGAGCAACTGGAATCTGCCCAGCAAATATCATCGTGGTATTTCACTCTCATTATCCTTTGGTTGACAGTCACATATTAGAGAGGTGAGATTTTACCAATCCAAAATACTCATAAGATTGTGATCTTATAAGCTATTGAAGTTAGATAGGACGTTAGTAATTATTTAATCAGAAAAATTCTCAAGCATATGAAGAATGTAAATGCTTGCCTCCCATTGTACAATGCCAGATCTGGGACAAGAAATCCGATCTCCTAACTTGCAACCCACTGTGAAGTGTTCTCATTTTAGAGGCAAACAGTGATTTAAAATGGCAAATGCAATTTAGGGCTTCTAGCAATATATGATATGTGTTTGTTTCCCTCATTATACATACATATACATATAATGACATAGAGGTAAATATATAACTATCAATATTTATCAAAGCTAGAATAATTGGAAAGCATGCTTGACATGTCAAAAGGTGCCTCAGAAATGAACAGACAGAATTTCAAGTTAGTCTGTTTTCATCTAATTGACCATAGGCATTGGAATTGACAAATTCATACAAGGGATTTCAAAATAAAATTATTTTCTTTTGCTCAGTTGAATATCTTTATGCTTCAAGTTCAATGCATACTTCTAATAAGTCCCTCTCCATTACATTTAAAGCATTATTATCATATTCTTATTTCTGTCCCAATCTCAGAAAGATTTGATTTGAATATAATGTGAATACAATTTTTAGAAGTCTGACTTGTTCGCAAAATTAGAATAAGGTTTTATTCATTTACTACTATGGGAGAACAAATATTAGCATGTAAATACATTTTGAGATAACTTAAAAATACACTTTAAATGATAGAAACTTTTATCAGTAACACACAGTTGTTATAAATATCAGTTATTATACTAAACTGTATCTTATTCTCCTCAAAGTAGAAGGGTGAAGGACTGTTTGCCTCTACAGAAAATAATCCCAGGGTATTCTTTTTTTCAGATTCTTATATCAATTTTCTGAAGATTTCTGGCACTCTTAATCACTGTCAGTCTGTGAACTGCCAAGTCTTATTGTCAGGATACCTGTTTCTTATGTCATCTTCCTTGTAAATTAATTTTACCCATTCCGATCATGCATTTATTCAGTCAATATTGTTTAATGAATATCTTCTAAGTAAACTTCAAAAAGACAGACTAAGTCAAGATAAGTGAGTTTTCTAACAAAATTGCCCAAAGATAAACTACCTAAAAATGTTGTAAATTTCTCATCATTGAGTATGTTTAACTGTATGTTGGGTGACCATGAAAAATTGATGCCAGAGAAGAGATTGTAGTATCATAAAGGTGTGGTATCACAAAGTCAAATTTATGGTACTTTACAAATATGAGATGCTCTAATTCTAACCAGCAGTTGTCACCAGATTCATCCTTTTTTTTTTACTGTCATAGCTTTAGCTCACTCTAACTGGAGTTAACAATGCTTGAAACAGAACCCGGAAATTACTTATTTCTTAGTTTTCAGCTATTTCAAGGAAGAATGATTCACAGGTAAACCTTGTATTCAGAAGTGAATGATAATTTGTGTCATTTCTTCAATAAACATTTTAAATTCCTTTACTCTCCTAGTAGTTTTTGACTGACTTACTCAATATTCAATTCTGTGAAAAAGCATCAAGAGCAACAATGTATTTCTGTTTGACTCAAATGTTTTTAAATTCTTCAGTTCAGCCCCCAATTAGTCTAATGACAGCTGAACTTCTCCTCCATAATGCTTTAACTATGAGAATGTCATTAATCTCCATTTTCTTTGTTTATGGACAGATGCAACGTCTTCTCCCCCAAATTTCCTTAACTTGCTAAACTTACTAAGATTGAGAATAAGACATGTAAAATTGGAGCATGATTTAGTATAAAAGGCTATAAGGCCATGTTTTAAACTCAGAATAAATTCATTCACTTCAGAAATATGTATGAAGTATCTGTCATGTCCTGGGCACTCTTCAAACACAGGAGATTCATCTATGAATAAAACAGGCAAAAATAAACAAGATTATGTTTAAATTTACGATGTATTATATACTAATAAGTGCTAGGAAGAAAAATGTAAAGCAGGGGAAGATGAAGACAGTGGGGTTGGGCAGGGATGTGCTAAGATTTTGGTTAGGCTAGCCAGGGAAGGATTCATGTAAAACCTGAGTTTGGAATACAAACTTAATTAAAGAAAGGAATTAACCTTGTGGATATCTGGGAAAGAGCATTTGAGGCATAATGAAAATGAAGTGTGAAGCCCCTAAGGCAGGGCTGCCCAGGTATTTGAGAATGAGTGAGGAGGCCAGGGTGACTGGGGCTCAGGGAGTGAAGGAGTATGGTGGAACACGTGGCCGATCATGTAGATTTCAAAGTCATGGCACAGATATTTGCCTTTCCGCAGTGTGTGACTGGGGACTTTTGAATAGAGGAATGACATGATCTAGTTTTTGCTTTCATGAGATTGCTCTGGCTATTCCATTGAGAACAGACTGAAAGGGGTCTAGATGGAAGAAGGAATACCAGTCAGGAGATAGAGTTATGACTCATGAGCAGAATGATGGCATTTGGGCCAGGGGATGGCAGTGGAGGTGGCAAGAAGTGTGATATGGCTTGCATCTCTGTCCCCCGCCGAGTCTCATGTTCCATTGTAATCCTCAGTGTTGGAAATGGAGCCTGGTGAGAGGTGACTGGATCATGGGGTCAGTTTCTAATGTTTAGCACCATCCCCCGGGGGTTGTTCTCATGATATTGAGTGAAGAGTTCTCACCAGATCTGGTTGTTTAAAAGTATGTAGCACCTCCCCCCTCTCTCTGTCTTGCCCCTTCTCCCAGCCATGTGAAATACCAGTCCCTCTTCACCTTCCTCCATGATTGAAAGTTTTCTGAGGCCTCCCCAGCCATGCTATCTGTATAGCCTGAGAAACTGTGAGCCAAATAAACCTCTTTTCTTTATAAATTACCCACTCTCAGGCATTTCTTTATAGCAATGTGAGAACCAGATATATTTTATAGGCACCGATGACACATCCAATATGAAAGATGAGTGCCAGAGAGAGTTCAAGAACGACAGCAAGATTATCTGAGAATACATGGGAACCCAAAACTTGTTTTGATTGACATTAAATTGTCAATCATCTGCTCAGGCCCAAGGATCTTACCAAACAGAGTCATTCGAAATACATGTTAGCATGTTACATGTTTTAATTTATGAAGAAGCACAAAACAGAACCATGGAATGCTGTGGGCAGTACATACTCAATGGACAGAAATAGAGAAGATAATGGCTACAGAGAGATTTGTGAACAAGATTGGTAATCTTTGCCTCTAAATGCAGTTTTCAACATTGCCACCTTGACAGGCTAAAAAATCTTGCTAAAATTAACTCTTTTATTTCTAATTATTTCCCCACAGATTGGACTTTTTCTACTGTCCTCTTCCCAGCAGTCCATAACTATGCCTAGAAATTATTTACAAAATATGCTTTACTGAGCTTGTGTACATGTTCCAGCCCATGTTATGCAAAAACAAAAACAAAAACAAAAACAAAAAAAAACTCACTATGCTTGTTCTAGACTGAGTGTTAACTTTAAGGAAAACTTATAACTAAAATAGTCACTTTTTTAATTGTATGATTTAGGTCAATCATTTAAATAGTATGTGTAAAATAAAATTAAAGGACTTGCAAATTGGTTTATACTATAACTGAGTGGTTGCAAGTATTCAGTAGGGTTAGGTTTAAAGGTATTTTAGGGGGCCAAATTTTATGTTCCTTTTATCCTAACTGCTTGAGTAAACTCACTAACATCTTATAATAACATTCTATTTCCTGTCTCCGTGTGAAGATTTATCACAATATACCTGGTTGAGATAATCCCTGTAAGAGTAGAAGTCATTACGAAGTAATTGCATTGAAATGTGCTATAGAATGATGAGCACCTACTCCTCTTTCTTGCCAACAAGTATATGAGTCTTTCATTGACTGAAAGACAGTAACACAATTCTCCTTTCTGCCCTCAACACAGCCTCTTTTGATTGGGGGAAAAAAATTACAAAAAAAAATTTGGTTCAGACTTCCCTGGAACACAGTGTTGGCAGCACTAAGATGCAGAACTCTTTACCATAGTGGGAGAGGTACTGTCGCCTTTACACTGCTTTTGCCTGTTTAACACTGCTGGTTCTTAATGACACACTTGAGACCACAGTGACCTCTTTCAACTTCCTCAAGCAGATGTAGCCTGGCTGTGATAAAAACGAAATATCAAGTACAGCAGTATAATTCTATTTTATATACAAAATAGCTGGGTGTTAACTATTTCAAAAGATTCTGTAGCCAAAACCCTCTCTCTGAAAAAAAAAATGCCTTCATGTTGTATGATTAGTGAAATAGTAGCACTGTTCTCAATGAGATTAATTTCTAATTTCAACATCATCCACAACTTTCTCTTCAACCTGCCTGAGGCCTGAAGTTTTGTTTGTTTTTTCTATATTACTCTGTGGTTACTTTTTATTATTATTTTTGAATGTTCACTCCTGAGGCCACAATTACATTTATGTCTTTGGAGGTTAAAATTGATTCACCTTTTCTACCATTTCTAAGCACGTTTTACTAAAACACTATATTGATATTCTCCTTGGTGGTACTGAATCTCTCCTCTCCAAGTTAAAGTGAAAATGGGGAATGGGACTCTTGTTGATCCACTGATTCTCTTTAATGTCCATCTGTCTCATTTCTTAAAACACAAATCACAAATCAAAACCTTTTTGAAATAACAGTTTCTATATATGTTCCCTGCCTTGAAGTTCCCAAAGAAAATATTTAATAGATATGCACTAGGCTCTTATTAAATATATGACATTATGTTAGATACTGTGGTGAGTGCTAAAAAATCATTAAACTGTCTCTTGTCTCCTGCCAATCTGGGAAGGCTGAGAAAAATAAGTCAACAGTTACATTATAAAGGGTATCTATAAGGAAAAGTCTATTTATAGGTAAAAGTGAGACGAAATCCAGAAAAAATGTTAGAAGGGTGCTTTCATTATGCTGCATTAATCTATAATTTATTTATTCATGAAGATTACGGTGGTGGCAGTGGTGGTGATGATGATGATGATATTAAAGCATCAGTATTATTCTAACCCAGTAAAATCATTGCTTATTTAAGAAGCATTATAATATTTGATGCACTTTCACTTTTGATGCACAAAATTGCTCTTTGCTCCCCTTAGCACATATGTTACTGTTTTTATTTGGCAGATGAAGAAACTGAGTCACAATAAATTATTTAAGAAATGTCTACTAGCAAAAACTAAGTGTCCTGAATCCTAGTCTCTGTATTTTTTAGGCAGATGGCTACATGATTCCCTCAGGACTCAAACTGCTCTCCTTTTACATTTCTTCTGTAAATTTTAAATCCTTGTTCTGGTTCCCGGGAAAACAGATGGAGGCAGATATACACATGCAAAAGGGTTGGTGAGAGACGCCCTTGGGAACAACATCTATAAGGGACGGAGAGAAGCAGAATTAGGGAGGGGGGAAATACGGAATTTAAATGCAGTTGCCCCAGGGAGTCTTGACATTCTTTCTTCAGTTATCCCTGTTCAAGCAAGAGGATTGTACCTTGAATACAGCATGCCTTATACACACAGTGTAACCTTGGGCCAGGAAACTCCCTTTAGCTAGTCCAATTCCCAAAGTGGTGTTCAGCGGTCTATAGCATGCAGCCAGTGATCGACTTAGCTGAGAAGTGAATAAACTTTCCAAAGTGGCGGCCTAGGTGGTACCTCACAGCCTCTGATACATATGTCTTCACCATTTTCACACATGGCCTCCATAGTTATGCAGGGACTTTTCATTGTCTCAGTCTAAAAGTGATACATCACTTCTACTCACAGCTTATTGATCAGAATTAGTCACATGTCTTTACAGCTGGGAAGTATGTGGTCCCATGTGCCCAGGAAAGAGAGAAGAACTTTTCATCATTACCAGAAGTATACCACTTACTGTTTTAAAATACCAGGATAAATTAAAGCACAAAAATATCAGCCAATCAGTCAGAAAGTACTTGCTGATTACATTCTACATAACAGTGTCACATTAAAAATTTTTGATAAGTAGTATTTGGCAGAATGACAAAGCATTAAAAATCCAGATGAGAGAAAAGAAGATCAAATCTGTAATCCAAGGTAGTATATAATTGAGAGTCAAATGGTGACTATTGATGCTAAATCCTATAAAAATGCAGGAAAGAAATGTCAAAAAGGGAAGAAGTTGGAAGAGACTTCATGAAAAAATTGAAAATTGAGTTGTGTCCTGAAATTTTAAAAACCGATGGAAAGAAGAGAAATTTGCCTCCACAGTTACAAGATATACCTCATGATCACTCGAGGAACTCTTTAGAAGGTCCTTCTTGCTGAAAGTCTCACATTCTCAAGAATATGCTGCCATAATTAGTACAAAGTAGCTCTTTAACATGTGGGAGGGCTGATAAATCATACAACGTTCTCTGACAAACAGAGGAACAGTTTGTTGAATAGTACAGATCAGTGAGGTGAAAATGTGCCCAGTGCAAAAAGCACTGTGCCAGAACGGCCTGCTGAACTACACTCCTCCTGTCTCAAGACCTAAACTAAAAGGCCTAACTTCGTCACTGCCTACAGCACACCTCCCCAACATCACCTGATTTTAACTATGGTGTGATTTTTGATGTTGTTAAAATTCCTCCTTTCTACTTTCCCCAAAACCCCAAAAGAATGAGCAATTTGATCTTTTTAATATAATTGACTCAGTATACGCAGTAAAAGTTCACTTACCTACTTTTGTTAATGAAAGAAATGAAGATCTAAACCTGCTGTTTCAGGTGTGTCACCTGTTCTCTAACTTTTATCTTCACAGTCACCAAAGGCGGACAATTTTAGACATTAGAACATAGAGGTTTAGTGAGGTTCAATCACTTTTCCCAAAGTTACAGTTTGTTAAATTGCTTGCCCTAAGTTTCATTCAAACCTCATCTGTTTGATTCTAAAATTCATTATCTTTTCACTATAACTTTTCACTTTGCTTATAATTAATAAGCAAAGTCAGTAAGTATATTAAAGTCAGCCTACACAGAATTCCAGCTTTACTTTTTATATAAAGTGAGTCCCTTTTGGAATTTTAAAGTAATATAATTGCCAAAGTTTCTTACACAGAATTTCCTAATATGTCTGCACGATATGGTCCTAAACCACAGACTCTCAGAAACTGCATTATGGAAGCTCAAACATAATTCACTCTGTGGTTGTCAACATTTGCTCCACACTGGTAATCTGTAAGAAATTAAGCCAAGACCACCCAATTTGTTGAACTGATCCTTCAGTTGTTTCTGACCTGGACCATCTCCACACCAAGGGCCGTTAAGGTAAAAAATATGTTGTGTTCCATTCTCACCCTGCTAGACAATGCTGTGCCTTTTGAACATTTTGAAAAACATGTGTTCTAAAAGCATCTGTCGGCATTGCTATGCAACAGCAGTTTCCAATGGACCATGCTTGAGATGAATGGAAACTCAGGATATGTCTATCACATATAGCAAGCCACTAGAGATTAATGAGACCAGATGTTCCTAAGTCGTGGGGAAGAAACAATGGAATGCTTCTCTGCTCTTGGTATTGGTTTATTTTTTCCTTCTCATGTTTTCTGGAGCAAACTACATAACATAATCTAGCACATAAGCAAAGCTACAATATATAATTCAGAATGTGTTACATCTGAGTTGCTAGGTGACCGTAAAAACACTCTAGGACCCTAGTGGGAAATTTCAATTATCTTTTTTATCAGTTCAATAAATAGATAGATAAATAAAATGAATACTGAACAATAAATAAAAGAGTTTAAGAAGACAACGCATGCTATACTCCGCAAAAATGTAAAATTTTAGAAGTTTTCTGTTTTCGGGTGAAGCATTTTAAAAAAGGACTGCAAAGGAATTTGAATTTTAACCTAAAGTAAAAAGTTATCAACTCAAGTCCTGAGCTTTGTTTTTGCTTGGAGAGCTGCTTTGGTAAATGTAAATGCCCTTGGATGTGATCTTGTCCTTGAGAAGATGGCATTTCATGAAATCAGTGAGAAGCATCTCATTCCTAAAGCCCCAGTTCTATCCAAAGTAAAGAGGTACCCAAAGGACTGAGTCAGGGAAGCCATCACTTCACTTGCCTTTCTGTCCTCTGCTTATCTCAAAAGCCAAAGGGAAGACTGAGTGCATGTGGAGGAAATGCAATCACTCCTCTCACCATGCTGATCGAAATCCCCTCTGTGGTAATCACCAGGTAGCTGCTGGGCAAAAGAGCATTTAATCTAAATGTAAAACAGAAGGTACTGCTGATGGTCCAGGCTTCAGTCCACTGATGGGGAAACATATCATCTTCTTACCTTTTTCTTCCCTGGAAACGAATCAATGTGTTCAGCTTTGAAACTCATCAGCACACCCCTCTTTTCACTTTCCCCACAAATAGATAACAAGTTTGTAATTTTGACTGAGAATGAAAACCCTGCTGACATGATGATTTGTGGCAGATAATGCAATTGATTCCACAGAGACTGCTTGAGATCACAAGTGATGTGAACAACCAATCTGAAAAATAAAATTTCTTCAGGTACAGTACTACTAATCAAATGCATACTCAAAACAGCTCATGTGTAAGATGACTCTAACCACAGGTAACCAGTTCAAACAATGTCGCCCTTTGTTGATAGTGTCATTATGATAGTTGCATCAAAATGGAGAAGTGGGCCTAGGAAAAGACTAAATTTTCAATGTAAAAAAGTTTGGGGGAATTATTAGATATTCAAAAGAGAAAATTGCAATTCAGAAAGCAGCTTCATAGAGACTCTACGTTCACAACAATGCTAGGAAATTAATGTACTTTTTCTGGAAAATTAATTTCGTATCTAAAATGTTGCTTTATCATGATATCATGAGAATTAAGTCACTAGAAACCTTTTATATTCCCTCTCTTCTTAATAATTGTGGTCTTCTTTGAAGGAACTCTTCTCCTGTCCAGACGCTTCCTTTCACAAAGCTTCATTGCTACAAACCTGGCCCCTTTCTATCTATTTGAGTTGTACTGACTGGTACAGTTGAAAAAAATAAACTCGGCACACTATGCTCAGTACCTGCTTTCTCTTGGGCTGAATGGCCTACAGATGACTGATGATTTCTTCGATTCTTATGCTAATACTCTTATCTGGCTCAAACCTTCTCAGTGCAGGGGATTAACCTGAACAAAAACAGTTTGGGTGATTGTGAAACCATTCCTTTCTGTGCATCATGTTGTCTCTCTCTCTCTGTCTCTCTCTGTCTCTCTCTCTCTCTCTCTCGAACGCGCGCGCGCGCACACACACACACACACCAACACACACACACACACACACACAGAGACAGAGAGACTCTCAAACATTTCCTGGATTGAATTAAATGGCCATTCCATCTAAGGTCATTAGGTCCAGCACCTATTCATAGTGTTGGAGAGAGATAGAGAGAGGAGAGAGGAGACATCTCCATGTCTATTATCTCTATTTCTCTCTCTCTGTTCATCCCCGACCTCACGGGTTTTCCCACAGGCAGCTGGAATTCTCTGAAACGCCTCCAGGGTGAGGCATGTAAACTGGAGAACGCTGTCCTGATCCAGCACTTCTGTGACTAATGAAAGCTAACTAGTCCTGGGGATCCATATTACGAAGCTCATTTTTCTTTTTTTCATGCTAAGGTACATATTATAACTTACCTTTATCAATTTTCTAGGTGAGATTTAGATATCTCCTCTGTCTTATTTTCTGCCTTATTTCCCAATTCATTACCCTGTTACAATACTTTTCATTAAAAACTCTAAACTTTGATTTTTAAAAATTTATATAAAAATGCTCAGTAAGAAATTTGAGCTTTTGACTAATGGTATTCTATTATGTGTGGTCACATGCAATAATCCTCTCGATTCGCTTCGTTTTTCTGCACTTCAGGCCATCACATTAAGAGAACACTATGAATAGGTGCTAGACCTAATGACCTTTAAATGGAATGGCCACTTAATTCAATCCAGGAAATGTTTGAGAGTTAAGGAGATCAAGGGAGACAGTTAATGATATGGGGACAAGTAAGGTACTCCAGGGATATTCCAGGAATTGAGACCCTATTGTACTTTGATTATATAGAACCTTCAAACCTGAGCTTGTACAAATTCTCCACTATTTATTGATTTGTTTTCTTTTTCTCTCCTCCTGATAAAGTTCTAAACCATCTGCATAGCTGAAATGAGAAGCTCTATTAGCAAAGTTTGTAATTAACTCTCAAAGCTGTTTCAAGTAGTTTAAAATATCTGAACTGTGTCTATGACCATGCTTTTGCTTACATCTCTGACTTTTCTTTATAAAAATTCCTAAAAGTGAGTATTTTACTTGCTAAGGGGAACATTTGAACGGTTGGAGTCCCTATGCGACATCAAGATAATTGAGGTCCAAACTGCCTTGTGATCAACACTATCTGGAAAGCTGCCTCAGTTCTCCAGTTTCTTTTGAAGTTGACATCACCGCTGTGTGTGGTATTTGGAACATCTGTTCCCATGATTCCCAAGAATGAGTGTCATGAATCACTGCTTCCCAAAAGAATTACATCTTGCTGAAAGTTGACTTCAATTTTAATTGAGGTCTTAGAAGTCCCAGAAGATATATTAAAAATTCACTTCCAGAGTGTGTGTAGTAAACAATTATTGTTTGTTTTGTGGTGCAAGACTGATATGTTACTTCAGGGAAGCAAAAACAATAGGGATTTCCTAGGGCAGAGGCATATTCTTTCATTCTCTCTTCCCTCCCGCAACACTCAATATTTCTTGGAAAATTCCCATGGAGTCTGAAACTCATAAAAGTTATCTCCTACTATCAATGGGGATACAATTATCCCCTCTCAAAAAGTAATATATCTTTAAAAAAGAAAAACTCATTATATTTTCATGTCCCTGAGAAAGTTTACCTCATTTCATGAAAATTAAGAGTTATAACCTTACCTAAAGGTTGAGAATCTAATAATTGCCTCTATTTTTTGAGGGGGACAGAAATATCTTGGATTAAAATGCCATCTTTACATTGAATTAAAGTAGCAAAACCAATGAACCAAGTCAGGTTGCTTAGGTTCTGAGGACCTGAAATGGTATCGGATGAAAAAGCAACATGTTCTTTAAAATTGTATCCCTTTTCTCTGAAATAATTTACATTAGAGATCAATTATAGGCAACATCATCTAAACTACCTAGCATCAAACTGTTATCTGATGTCTGAGTACATCAAAATTAAAAATACGATATTACAAAATTTGTTTCTGCTCATTGCTTTCCATATTTCTCTCTGGAACAAGATTATTGTTTTTATTTCCTCTACTCATTGATACCACTTCTTATTTTTCCTAATTTTTAAGGATAATTATAAATAGAAAGTAAAACTTACCAACTTAAGTTTCACATAACCCTTTTTATTTTAGAATAGTTTTATATTTATATACAAGATGTAAAGACAAGACAAAGAATTCCTGTATATGCTCACTCAGTTTCCTCTGGCGTTATCATCTTACATTATGGTCCATTTGGCAATAATAACCAATATTAGCACATCATTATTAACTAAACTCCATATTTTATTTAAACTTCATTAATTTTTCTCTAATGCCCTTTATTTCTGTTCCAGAATCTCATCTAGGATACCACACAGCATTTGGTCCTCATGTCTCCTTATCCTCCTCTGATCTGTGACAGTTTCTAAGACAGTTTCCTTGATTTTGATGATGTTGACAGTTTGGAAGGGTACTGGTCACATACTTTGTAGAATGCTCCTTAATTTGGGGTTTGTCTCGTATTTTTATTGACTATAGTTGGGTTTTTGAGAGGAAGACCACTATTAAATATTCTATTTAAACATTTTTTAACTTTTAATTGACTTGCATTTCTATTAATGAGTTGTAAGAGTACTTTATATATTTTGAATATGAATAATTTATCAAATATGTGTTTTGCAAATATCTTCTCCCAATTTATGGCTTATCTTTTCATATTGTTAATGGTGTTTTTGAGAGCAAAAGCCTTTTATTTTTATATTCCACAACATTTTGTAAAAGACATAGTGACAGAAACAAAAAAAACAGATAAGTGGTTGCAAGAAGTTGTGGCAAGGGATAGGAAATTCATTGCACATGGACATAAGGGAACTTATTATGATGATAAAAATATTTCAGATCTTAATTATGATAGTGGTCACACAACTACATATATTTATCAAAACTCATCAACTGTATCCTTTAAAAGTTGATCATATTTGTTGTATGTAAAGCATATCTCTATAAGCCTAATTTTGAAACACAATAAAATCTGTTTGAAATTTTCACATTTAAGTACAATAGTCTCCCCTAATGTGCTCCTTACATTTGGAAAAAAAAAAAAAAAAAAACAGAAACATTTAAATAAATAAGAGTGGGGCAGGAATTTATTATTGCAATGTAAGTACTGCCTTCCAAACACAGGACTTTAAGATAGAGACAAGCAATTGAGGTCAGAGGATCCAGTTTGAAGACACTGAAAAAAAAAAAAGAAGGAAGAAGAAGAGAGACAGAAAGAAGAAAGGAAAAGAAAAAGAGAGGCAGGAAGGGAGGGAGGGAGGGAAGGAGGAAGGAAGGAAGGAAGGAAGGAAGAAAGGAAGGAAGGAAGACAGGCAGGCAGGCAGGCAGGCCCCAAGCAGGCAGAGAGGGATGGAGGGAGAAAAGGAAAGATAAGAAAAGAAAGGCTGACCATTTAAGTTAGCTGTTTAAATTCACAATATTATCACATTAAGTCACTTACATTAAGTCACTTAACTCAGACATTTCAACTGGGTAAACTTCATTGTATGCTTTTTCATGTCCTGTGGTCTTAAGGTATGTCTTTATGTAGTAAATCTTTCTTATAGTTGATCTAAATAAATATTAGACTCTAGCTCAAATAAATCATATTTTCCAAATGCTAAATGCATTGTTTCTCTTATTTAGTGCCAGCCTTGGATAAACTGTATTTTCAACAAATGAAATTTTGTGCAAATTGTCACTTCAGGGTCCAAAAAGATTTGTCTCTTTTAGAATGCAATTTCTGACCTAAAGATTACAGCTTATATTGCTTATATCCTTTTTTTCCTAAAACAGAGAAGGCAACTGGGGGCATGAGAGGAGGTATTTTTTGTATCCTGCTCAAACTAATCATTTTGGGTTATCAGCTTCTTATGTACAGCATACTCTACTGCATCTGAGCTAAGAATTTGAAGAAATCAGCCAGTATTCTGATAGAAACTTTGAAATGACAGCGATAAGATAAAGAGCATACTGTATACTGTATAGGGAAAATATCTTTGGACAAAAGGAAATTAGAAGTACAATATGGTACAAATAGTGCTAGTACTTAGTTATATCATTTTTATTTTTATACTCAATGCACCCGAAGACACTTTACCAACAAAGTACTAACAGAAAAACAAAGACATGGGTGGTTATTTAGGTGAATCTGTTGAGCAATTACATATGTAGAAGCTAAACACATAGCCTTGCCTATAAACCTTATTTTACTCAGAGAAGTGCCTATGAACCAACCATAAACACTCCCTTTTCACTTGAGCAGCTATCTCAGATAATTCCTTGTGATGAGTGAGAAAGATATGATTAATCTGTGGCACTAAACATAGACAGATTCTCTCTCCAAAAACCTATGCTCCTATTCCAAGTATGAGCGTGGCTCTTGTCATTAGCCTCTTTCATTTCTGGCATTTCTTCTTCATACTAATGCACACAGTCAGTACTTCCATCCCACTGCCCCAGCCCTTCCAAACTTTACATTGCAGATATAGGACAGGAAACATTGTGATAAATCAGGAGTACTTTGCAGGGTAACTATCTTCTTCCTGCTAGAGGAATAGCTGGAAAAACAATGCTATTTATTTTTTCCTTTTTATCTCTTCTTTAAAAAAGGGATAAACGTGCAGAATGTGTAGATTTTTTACATAGGTATACGTGTGCCATGATGGTTTGCTGCACCTATTGACCCATCCTCTAAGTTCCCCCCTCCCTTCACCCCTCACCCTCCAATAGTCTTGGTGTGTGTTTTTTTCCTCTCTCTGTGTCCAGGTGTTTTCAATGTTCAATTCCTACTTATGAGTGAAAACAGGCAGTATTTGGTTTTCAGTTCCTGTGTTAGTTTGCTGAGGATGATGGCTTCTAGCTTCATCCATGTCCCTGCAGAGGACATGATCTCATTCCATTTTATGGCTGCATAGTATTCCATGGTGTATATATACCACACTTTCTTTACCCAGTCTATAATTGATGGGCATGTGGGTTGGTTCCATGTCTTTGCTATTATAAATAGTGCTCCAAAAACATACATGTACGTGTGTCTTTATAGTGGAATGATTTATATTCCTTTGGAAATATACTCAGTAATGGGATTGCTGGGTCAAATGACATTTCTGGTTCTGGATCCTTGAGGAATCGCCATGCTGTCTTCACAATGGTTGAACTAATTTACACTCCCACCAACAGTGTAAAAGTGTTCCTATTTCTCCATAGCCTCACCAGCATCTATTGTTTCCCGACTTGTTAATCATCACCATTCTGACTGGCATGAGGTGGTATCTCATTGTGGTTTTGATTTGCATTTCTCTGATGATCAGTGATGTTGAACTGTTTTTCAAATGTTTGTTGACCACATAAATGTCTTCTTTTGAGAAGCATCTGTTCATATCCTTTGCCCACTTTATGATGGGATTGTCTTTTTCTTGTAGATACGTTTAAGTTCTTTGTAAATTCTGTAAATTAGTCCTTTGTCAGATGGGCAGGCTGAAAAAATTTTCTCCCATTCTGTAGGTTGCTTGTTCACTCTAATGATAGTTTCTTTTGCTGTGCAGAAGCTCTTTAGTTTAATTAGATCTCATTTGTCTAGTTTGGCTTTTGTTTCTATTGCTTTTGGTGTTTTAGTCATGAAGCCTTTATCCATGCTTATGTCCTGAATGGCATTGTCTAGGTTTTCTTCTGAGGTTTTTATGGTTTTGGGTTTTACATTTAAGTCTTTAATTCACCTTGAGATAATCTTTATATAAGGTGTAAGGAAGGGGTCCAGTTTTAGTTTTCTTCATATGGATAGCCAGTTTTCACAGCACCATTTACTGAATAGGAGATCCTTTCCACATTGTTCATTTTTGTCAGGTTGATCAAAGATCAGATGGTTGTAGATATCTGGTGTTATTTCCAAGGTCTCAGTTCTGTTCCATTGGTCTATATGTCTGTTTTGGTGCCAGTACCATGCTGCTTTGGTTACTGTAGCCTTATAGTATAGTTTGAAGTCAGGTAGCATAATGCCTCCAGCTTTGTTCCTTTTGCTTAGGATTGATTTGGCTAAATGAGATTTTCCTTGATTCCATATGTCCATGGCAGTTTGATGAAAATAGCATTGAGTCTATAAATTCATTTGGGCAGTATGGCAATTTTCACAATACTGATTCTTCCTATCCATGAAGATGGAATGTTTTTCAGTTTGTTTGTGTCCTCCCTTATTTCCTTGAGCAGTAATTTGTAGTTCTCCTTGAAGAGGTCCCTCACATCCCTTGTTAGCTGTATTCCAAGGTATTTGATCCTCTTTGTAGCTATTGTAAATGGAAGTTCATTCATGATGTGGCTCTCTGCTTGCCTATCCTTGGTGTAAAAGAATGCTTGTGATTTTTGCACATTGATTTTGTATCCTGAGACTTTACTGAAGTTGCTTCTCAGTTATAGAAGTTTGGGGGCTGAAAAAATTACTAATTTAAACACAAAAGAACAATTGACTGAATATTAGAAGGCTTTGGTTCAAGAACTCACTCTGCCCAAATTTGGTTAAGGAACTTGCAGCTAGTCATGCAGCCTGAATGTACACTTTTTATCTTAAAAATGTATAAATTATACTAAACGATTATTAACTTCCTTTGAGCTCCAACATTCTAATATTCTAATGTTTTTATATTATCAAAGGATGAGAACTGTGGAAGTTCAGAAGATATTTTCTCCAAATTTGTTATTTGTTGAAATTAACACATGAGCTGTGTTAACCTGATGTAATTCCTAGTATTCATAAAATGAAAAGCATTTGCCTTGCCTGTGTTTCTACTTCCCCATCATCTTCATTACAGCATGAGCCAAAGTATGCCCATTGCTCAGCAACCAGTGATGAAGTGAGCACATTTGGTTAATAATTCATTTCTGGAAATCCCACCTAGAGTCATTTCCTTCTGCTCTGAATCCTTCTAAAGATCAGCTTGGCCCTTTGAATTTTAATTTTCTAGAATTAAAAGTTTTTCTTAACATGATTCACATAAAAAAGTGAAAATATTAGTGTTCTTTTTGAAATAACATAGTCTATAATGCTCATTCAAAAATGACTTATTAGCAAATAATTTCAAGACATTATCTGCAAGTTTAAAGTAGTAGGCTACTGTCTTCATGTGTCGGACATGGGGAATTGCACATACTGGAAAGCTATTATCCTTGATGACTCTGAAGCATGTCATGGGCTGGCTCTAAATATTGAGCCTAGAATAGTATAACAATTCACCAGACATCCTGAACTGCTGGAAGCTATGAGGCTAAATGGGATTACCTGCCTCATCTCACATCAGTCATTTTCAGCATGGCATCAGTGTACAAGGAGCCTTTCTTCCCAAATTGTACAGGTCACCCACATAATATTTTATGACCACCCCTGGCCCTTACTGAGAAGGTCAAAAAGAACAACAAAAAAAAGAGTTGGGGACCAATATCTCCCAATTCCTCCTTCCCTGCTAACCACACCAGTCTCTGTTAATAACCATCCTACTCTATATATATGAGATCAATTGTTTCAGAATCTACATATAGGTGAAATCATGTGGTATTTGTCTTTCTGAGACTGGCTTATTTCACTAATATGTCCTCCAGTTTCATCTATGTTGTCACAAGTGGCAAGATTTTCTTCTTTTTAATGGCTGAATGGTATTCCACTGTGTATATATACCCCATTTTCTTTATTCATTCATATATCATTGGACACTTATGTTGATTCAGTATCTTGACCATTATGAGTACTGTTACAATAAATGCTGCAGTACAGATATCTCTTTGACACACTGATTTTATTTCCTTTGTATCTATACTCAGTTAGATAGAAGAAATAAGTTCAAGAGATCTGTTTTAGAGCATGATGACTATAGTCATCATATATCAAAAATATATGATGATATATTGTATTCTTGAGAAAGAATGGATATTAAGTGCTCTCACCATGGAAATAAAAACTCTGTAAGGTAATGTATTTGCTAATTAGCTAGATTTAACTGTTCCACTACACCCACATACACATTTCAAAATATCATGCTATATATAATAAATACAATTTTATCTGTCAATTAAAACTATAAATTTAAAAAGAGTTGAGGAGCAAGTAAGCAGGAAGACAACTGGTAGAACATAGTCACTGCAGTGTCACTAAATATGACTTCCATGTCTTCCAGAAAAGAAGACAATGGGGTGATAGTTAGGCAGCCAGAGTATAAATAGGGACCGCTTGGCTGTTCGGCTCAAATGGATGGCTGAGACAAAAAGCTACCAAAGGCAATGGCCTCTGCAACTTGCTTGAGATAAGATTATGCTCTGCGTGAATCTGAAAAGAAGGTCAGTTCTATATATTAAAAAGCCAAATAGCATTGTGAAAAATATAAAACTTTTCTTCCACAAACTCTAAAAATGTGTCATCACACGCAGGATTCTTTCAAACTATCAAAAATGATTTGGAAATAAATTATTTTGGCAAGAGAAGTAAGATTACCGAGTTTAATATAGCTATCAGTAAATTGTTTTTTATTATCTCAACACTAAATTCTGCATGACACAAACTTATAGTGAATGAAAATGTATCAAATGTACAATCAAATGAAAATGCTATAGCTTCACAGAATATTCTTGTTGATATACATATCATTTCCATCCTGCATTCAATCAGCTGGAATTATTTTTAAGGGAATAATTTATTTCAGTGAATGAGTCTCTTAAAAGTTTAAATCTCAGGGTTGGATTGAAGATATTTGTTCCTGGGCATCAGCTTTTTAAATTAATGCATAACCCACCAATGAGGCCTGCTTAACACTAATACCACTCCTCTTCCATTAGTGGTTTCCCTCTCCATTGCATTCACCAAGATCTTTCCTTTGAGTGAAAAGATACTATTTCCCAATCTCCTTCTTGTCTTCTTTGTCCAAAGCAAGCCACAAGTTGTCCTATACTTTTAAAGATGTTTCTTAAAGTTCCAAAGGCAAAAAAAAAAAAAGGCAGAAAATAAAAATAAGCAATAAATAAAGTAAGTGTTATAACCAATCTTTAATCTCCTAATGGTAATTGTCCTTGGATTCCATACAAATGAGAATGAAGCATGGTGGACTCTTTTGAAGTTGCTTTACCATCTTCTTGACCATCTATTTATTTTCTTTGTAGATGTTGCTGCTCAGATGTTAACACAATCCAGACTGAAAATGGCACCAGCTGAAGGCACTGACTCAACTCAAAGGGTTCCAGTATTTCCACCTAGTCTTTTGTTTGTTTGTTTGTTTCAGTCCAAGGAAACCTCCTCTGGCCTGGGTTATGCTGCTTGTTTATTATAAAAGCTCTTTGCTGCTCTTAGCTCCTGCTTTATTTCTTGAGGGAAAAAACAGTAGTTCCTCAGGAGTCAACTAGCCAAGTAAGTTTTCTACCTTGATTTTGAAATCCCCTCCTCTGTCCTTTCTGAGAATCGTAGGATCCTGGAAATCCTAGCTCTTCCCCTGGTCCAATGTATTCCAGCCCCATTCAGTTTACTTGAGTCACTATCCAGTTATTAAAATAGCACATCTGCCTATTTAACATTTGTTTATTTCCCAAATACAGTCCTTATTAAGCTGTTAGTGTGCCAGGCACTATGCTAGGCATGGAATACACTATAGTGAATAAAAAGTTATCATGCCCGTCCTGGTGGAGACTAATATGAAAAAAATAATTAATGATATTACATAATTAGTGTAATGAAAGATTAAAAATTCCTATGAGAGATATAAGGGATCTACTTTAAATTAAATGAGTACAGGAAACATACCTGAAAAGATAAGGTTCTAACTAAAATATGAAGGACAAGAGTGAGGAGTGAAAGCATTACAGACACAGTGATGATCTGAGATAGTCCTAAACTGCATCAGGTTATTAGCCTCATACAGTTGTTCAAGGTATGCAGTAGCACAATCAAGATTTGACATAGTTTATCCTGTATAAAAGTCCTATTATTGGGGGAGGATCCAAGATGACCGAATAGGAACAGCTCTGGATTGCAGTTCCCAGCAAAAACTCAGAGGGTAAGTGATCATCGCATTTCCAAATGAATTTATATACCCACAAACCAGGAGATTTCTGAATTCTGTGTTCATGGAAACAGAACAACTGGCTCTTGAATGTTGACTGGATAAGCAATGAAATGAAGGCAGAAATAAAGACGTTCTTCGAAACCAACGAGAACGAAAACACAATGTAACAGAATCTCTGGGACACATTTAAAACAATGTCTAAAGGGAAATTTATAGCAATAAATGCCCACATAAGAAGGAAGGAAAGATCTAAAATCGACACCCTATGGTCAAAATTGAACAAGCTAGAGGAGCAAGATCAAAAAAAAAAAAAACTCAAAACCTAGCAAAAGACAAGAAATAACTCAGATCAGGGCAGAACTGAAGGAGACAGAGACACAAAAAACCCTTTAAAAAGTCAATAAATCCAGGAGCTGATTTTTTGAAGAGATCAACAAAATAGACCACTAGCCAGATTAATAAAAAAGAAAAGAGAGAATAATCAAATAGATGCAATAAAAACGATAAAGGGGATATCACCACAGATTCCACAGAAATACAAACTACCATCAGAGATTACTACAAACAACTCTATGCACATAAACCAGTAAACCTGGAAGAAATGGATTCCTGGACACTTGCATCCTCCCAAGCCTAAACCAGGAAGAAGTCAAAACCCTGAATAAACCAATAACAAGGGTGGAAGTTGAGGCAGCAATTAATAGCTTACCAACCAAAAAAAGCCCAGGTCCAGATGGGTTCACAGATGGGTTCACAGCTGAATTCTACCAGATATACAAAGAGGAGCTAGTACCATTCCTTCTGAAATTATTCCAAACAATACAAAAAGAGGGAATCCTCCCAAATCATTTTATGAGCCAACATCATCCTGATACCAAAACCCCGCAGAGACTCAACAAGAAAAAAAACTTCAGGCCAATAACCATGATGAACACAGATGCAAAAATCTTCAATAAAATACTGGCAAACCAATTGCAACAGCACATCAAAAAGCATATCCATCACGATCAAGTACGCTTCATCCTGGGGATGCAAGGCTGGTTCAACATACACAAGTCTATAAACGTAATTCACCACATAAACAGAACCAAAGACAAAAACCACATGATTATCTCAATAGATGCAGAGAAGGCCTTCAACAAAATTCAACAGCCC